>VWZG01005236.1:265263-305338 GCA_013396735.1 Grallaria varia
GTAGTATCATCATCATACTCCTTGTTGGCTTGTCTGTGTCCATCTTTTTTACACCTTTTTTATACCCTAAACTCCTTGCAACAGGGATTGTGTTCATAACACAATCCACCATTGGTTGGGTTCCCAGAGCTCTGTTATTGTACGTTAACTCTTACACTTCCTGACCTGCAAACACCATCATTTTTATACTGTTGATAATACAAGAAAAGTGTTAGATTTAATCTCTTTTCAGGCTTTAGCATTGCTTGAGCATATGCTCATATCTAGGCTAAATTCTCAAGATTTCTCTATGACTGCAAAGTTTGACTGTTTGCATTCATTTTTAAGGAAAATTGAATTATCTCTCATAATACCTTGATTGTTGGAGTCTGAGTTTTAGGAAAAAGAAAACACATAGGGAAGGAATTAGACTGGAACAGTGGTTGTCTGCATGCATGGGTCTGCAGGAGGGCAAGTTGCCTCTACTTTTGTCATAGTCCATGAAGGTGATGGTCTCTTGAAAGTCAGCAAGACCGAGAGCAGAACATTGCAATGCCATAATACTTGACATTTAGTTCCATAATTCCCACACTGCCTTTTCACTTGGACAGATACAGCATCTTATGAGGTCACAGGGCATCAGGTGATTCCTTTGCAAATATCTGCAAGAAACAGCCCCTCTCGCAAAAGAGGCCCTTGCAGGTTATGTGCAGTGGGACAATAAACGTCCTGGATTTACCTCACTGGGAACTTCCCCAACCTGGAGCCCTCCACTTAAAGGCTGAGACAATTGGGATTGCTCAGCCTGGAGAAGAGAAGGCTTTGGGGTGACATAATTGCAGCCTTCCAGTCCCTGAAGGGAGCCTACAAGAAAGATGGGAAAAGACTTTTTGCATGTAGTGATAGGACAAGGGGGAATGGTTTTAAACAGAAAGAGGAAGGTTTGGATTAGATATCAGGAAGGAACTCCTTACTGTGAGAGTGGTGAGGCTCTGGCACAGGTTGCCCAGAGAAGCTGTGGCTGCCCCATCCCTGGAAGTGTTCAGGGCCAGGTTGGATTGGGCTCTGAGAAACCTGGCCTAGTTTGAGGCATCTCTGCGTAATTCAGTGGGGTTGGAACTGGAGCATCTTGAAGCTCCTTTCCAACCCAAGACTTTCAATGGCTCTATGACCTCTCTTGATGGTGCAGGAGCAAAACCCTAAATGAGTGCAAGTTACTGGAACATTCCAGTGCTAAGTCAGTACAGCTATTTAATGACCTAGATACCAAGGTACATAACAACAGCTTTCAGAAGCCAAATCCTCAGAAGAGTGATCCATTTTTCTGCTGTTTTTCTCTGGGGCAATCTGGGGAACGGAGTGAGTACGTGCTCATGAAGTGAAGCAAGAACTGTGTCAGTTAGTGAGAGGAGAATATTGGATCTTGCATCACCCAGCATCTCAACAGCCAAAAGTGTGTCACTGATTTTCACAAAAAAGTCTTCTCCTCCTTATTTTTCTCTATTTCTTCCTCCATTTAATACCTACTCTCTCACAAGGATCAGTAGTCCCCCCAAATCACTGACTTTAAACCAAAACTCAGAAACAGATGAGCCCACAGTGAACCCAGGAGTCTTCTAACTTTAAAGCTTGAAGATATCCAGATCTGATCAAGGCTTGGCTCATCCTCATTCAAAATACTTCTTAATTTTCCCATCCTTCTGACTGGATCTTTGTTCTTAGCTGGCAGAGGGACAACGTGGTGATGCACAGCTGAACCACGCTCCCCAAACAGAAGGCCAGCAAAAAAACAGGGTCTGCCCCTACGGCTGACTCACAAACACCAGGAACAAACAGCAACATGAAGGGTTTGAGAGGGGAGCATCTTGCTTGGAATGCTATGAATTGTGCTCTCTGCTGGGTATGTTCTTGCCCAAGATTGTCACTTCTAATTAATCTAAGGCAGAAGGAAAACAATTTTTTTTTAAACAAACCTCAGAAATGATCATTTTTAAGGCTGGTAAAGCTGTGCTAACCAGTTATTGGTGCCATGCTCGGAAGCTGAGACAGAGTTAAATTATGCTTCAGATTAATGTATTGAGCAGTTCAGAGGTTAGACAAACAGCTGTTTCTCAAGCAGGCACACTACAAAGCTTAACTGTTCATTGGAAGGGTAGATACAGCCCAGCTAAAGTCCCAGTGGGCTAACTTTTATTTGTTTCTGATTGGGAGATATCCAAAACTGACTCCACGCTACTGATGACCTCCCGTAGCAGGGGCAGAAAGTTGAACCTCTGGAGCCAGTGTGATTTTACCAGTCTCTGGGAAAAAAAACACAACAAATCTTCAGTGATTCTGAGATAATCTGCAAAATGTTGCACTTTCAGAAATGAGCTTTAATAATTCTGAGAGTGGGGACGGGTGGGGAATGGTATATGTAAATATACAGGGACAGACTACAGGGGAACACCATATAAAAGCCCTGAATCAAACAACACGTGTGACATCTTGCAAAGCTGTTAGTTAACCAAGCATCTGAGTTAATGAAGTATATTCTAAATACCAAATTACTCAACGGGAAAAGCCCAACACAGACTGTTTAGTTGCCTGATATCACAATAAGTATTTCAGAAAAGCAGAGAGTTCCTCATTCAGAGCAGTAGTCACCCAGTTTGGAACAATGCTTGAAGGCTTGCTCTGTGTAAAAGCATTGGCTATACAGAAAAACAAAACAAAACAAACCCAAACACACTAAACCAAAACAACAACAAAAACCACCAACGAAAAACCAAACAAACAAAAAAAAAAAAGGCAAATAAACACCCCCCAAAAACCAACCAAAATTCCAAAAACAACTGAAATTGGAATATCCTTAAAAATTAAAAAAGACATTCAAAAAACCCCTCCAGAATTAATGGATTTGATGGTAAAAGTCCTGCTAGTTTCAGTGAAAGATTTGATGGCAACCTGACACAGATATGCTTCCCAAACCTCAGGGGAAACATTCAGATGACAATGTCTTAGGCAACTTCTTTCTACCTAATGTTTGGAGGCTTGTGTATCTTGTGGTTCAGATGAAGTAGTTCCAGGAACAACCAGGCAATGATTGTCCCTCTGTTCTCAGCACTGGTGGGGCCACACCTCGAATCCTGTGTTCAGTTTTGAGTCCCCCATGAGAAGAAAGACCTTGAGGTGCTGGAGCAGGTCCTGAGAAAGGAACAGAGCTGGGGAAGGGTCTGGAGTGCAAGGAGTGGCTGAGGATGCTGGAGGAGTCCAGCCTGGAGAAAAGGAGGCTCAGGGAGAACCTTCTTGCTCTCCAAAACTCCTTGAAGGGTCGTTGTAGCCAAATGGGGGTTGGCCTCTTCTCCCAGGTAACAAGAGACAGGATAAGGTGAAATGGCCTCACTTTGCACCGGGCGAGGTTTAGATTGGATATGAAGGAAACATTCCCCAAAATGGTAGCCAAGCACTGTAAGAGGCTGCCCCCAGGGAGGTGGTGGGGTCACCATCCCTAGAAATATTTAAAGAATGTGTAGATGTGGCATGGGGGGACATGGTTTGGTGGTGGATCTGGCAGTGCTGAGTTGGACTTGATGGTCTCAGAGGCCTTTTCCAGCCTAAACAAACCCATGATTCTCTGTGCCACTTACTATTTTGAGAGAAAAAAAATTAAAATAAATAAATAAGTAAGTAAAAAAAAAAATTAGTAGTCTAAGCTGGGTAGATAACATTGTCTCTGTAATAACAATGGAGTTTTCTGGAGCTTCATGGAAGCACATTCAAAAGAATGAAGTGCTTTCTGTGACCTGTAGTGACTTTTCTGACAGTTTTTCTGCCAATACCCTGGTCACTGGAACACACCCCTAAACACTTTCGTTTAGGAAAACCCGTAACACTCATGAAGGAATTTCTAAAAGAATCAATCAGAGCACATTGCAGCCTATATTCTGAAGTAAGAAAAAGCAAGCCTAGCCCACTCAAATGTTGCACTACTAAACCTATTTACATGCTTAAACTGAGGCACATGATAGAGGACCTTGCAAAGTATACTTCCAGTTTTACAGTCCTGAGACAACCCAAGAGGGATTGTTGGCATCCTAAAGGCATTCTTGGGAATTATCTCTGCTTTCTCCCTGCTCACAGTTCATTTCCTTTTCAATGCCACGTTGCAGTTCACCATGCACTTAGAAGATGGGAGCTAAGCAGCATTTGCCAGCCAGGCAACCTACAGGACTTTGGTGGACACGGTGAGAGCACAGATTACATGTATGAGGGTCAGTCTGTAGTGGCTCTGTTTAAACTGACGTGTCAGCACAGGGCTTGATTCAAACTCCCTGTGCACCCACACTGCCTGCCTTTTAGATCCTGCTCCAGCAAACAGAACACTTCCAAGTTTCACTGGTGGCCAGCGATAAGTCCAGAAAGAATGGCATGAAGCTGTGTCAGGGGAGGCTTAGGTTGGATATTAGGAAAAGGTTCTTCACCCAGAGGGTGGTTGGGGACTGGAACAGGCTCCCCAGGGAAGTGCTCACAGCACCAAGCCTGCCAGAGTTCAAAAAGTATTTGGACAACTCTCTCAGGTACATGGTGTGACTTTTGTTTTAAACCCATGCTGTCCACGCAGGGTCAGAAACTGGACTTAGATAATCCCTGGATACTCTATGATTCTATGACTCTGGATACTCCAAGGATACTCTATGATTCTAAGATCAATTATATTCAAATTAGCTATGCAAGCTCAAGCCCACCAAAACCAATACAATTTAAAGAATCTAACGTGTTTTGTGGACATCAGGAGTATAGAAATTTTAAATGCAGACTGCCTTTCACCACAGTAATGGCCCATCAAGGAACACCATGCTGCAGTTGGATGTTTGTCTGCAGCCTCCTTTCCATCAGGAGGTCACCAAGAGGTCTCTTGGGGGGTTTGATATGACCATATGACTCTGCTGGGGTGGCTTGGAAAGCTGTCTTGTAGCTTAAAAGCAAGTAACACAGAGACAATTCATACTGAGAAATCCAGGGGGAATAACTGGTTATTAGTTCACTTCTTGTGGGCAGTATAGAAGAAGTGAGTCATTACAAAGGATAAACTCAAATTGCAACCGGCTTTACTTTTATATTGATAACATCTATTGCTAAATTATAACAATAACAGTGACGTGATCTTGAGAAAAGTGCTTCAAAGTACCACTTCCCATCTTATTTGTGCTCTGTACCAGGAGGAACACTAGTGCCTCACTAAAGAGCAGAAGAGATGTGGGTTTGATTCCTGGTCACACGAGGTGTTTCCTGTCTTGCCTTGGGCAAGTCCCTAAATGTGCCTGTGTCTCATTTCCACCTCTGTGAAATGGGGATCATAGCACTGTGTGCTTTTCATCCACCTCAGTTTGGAAGGTGAAACCTTTGTGTCGCAGGCTGCCTTTAACACATGCACATCACTACGTGTGCATGCGCAGAAAGAGTGGGGAGGGTTTAAAACAAGACTCGAATTTTCTTGGGGTCCCGAAAGTAATGAAAACACTCATAAATTATGGGGTTTGTTTAGAATATACAATACAAACAGAGTGGGATGTTTCTAAACAAATATTAATGTTTCTACCTGAGCTTGTAGTCCAGAATCACAGCCAACAGCGAGGATGAGGCCCTTCTTCTCCAAAACTGTCTTGGGCTGCATAGCAAGCAGCGTGGCCAGCAGGTCGAGGGAGGTGATTCTGCCCCTCTTCTCTTCTTTTGTGAGACCCCCACCTGGAGGACACGCCTGTCTCCAGGTATGGGGTCCTCAGCGCAAGAGAGACTAGGGCTTGATAGAGCAAGTCCAAAGGAGGGCCACAAAATTTGTCAGAGAGCTGGAGCACCTCTTCTTTGAAGACAGGCTGAGAGAGTTGTGGCTGTTCAGTCTGGAGGAGACCCTGTTGTGTCTTTTCATTAATTAGAAGAGCTTATAAAAAGACAGAGAGAGACTTTTTACCAAGACCTGTGTGACAAGACAAGGGGCAGCAGTTTTAAAATGAAAATTATTAGGTTTAGATTGGCTATTTGGAAGAAATTCTTTACTGTGAGGGTGATGAGACACTGGCACAGGTTGCTCAGAGAAGCTGTGGCTACCCCATCCCTGGAAGTGTTCGAGGCCAGATTGGATGGGGCTTGGAGCAACCTGGTTTAGTGGCAGGTGTCCCTCTCCATGGCAGGGTGTTGGACCAGATGATATTTAAAAGTTCTTTCAAACCCAGAACATTCTGTGATTCTGATTCTGAATCTAAAAGTACATATTGTGACCAGTTCAATATAAAGTTGTCTATTCCTTTTAGTACCTATATAGGAATTTTTTTCCATCACAATTTAGGTGAAATATCTCTCCCTTGTTAGCAGAGTTGTTCTCTTTTTTGTGCATATAGCAACATCACTGGAGACCATTACAGAGCACGTTTCAGGCCCAGTGGGTAATGGTTGGTTGGTGCAAGTCAGCAAAGAGAATTGTAACACAAGAAGGTTGAAAGGTCTGGCTAAACCAAATATTTTCATTTGACAAAGCTTTGTTTCCATTAGCAACATGAAATGGGCAGGGAGAATCCCTTACTTCTAGTGCTGTGTCTCTGACAAAGTTGGTGCTGCCCCACTGTTTAGGGAAGAGTGGGCAAACCTGGAAGCAGGTAGATCCCTAAGACTGACACCCTACTGCGTCCCTAAAAGTTGGACTGGAGGGAAATGATCCAGCACCCACTGAATTCACCTGCATGCCTTATACTGACCTCAAATCTTGCACATCAACATCTAAGTGGATTATCAGGAAGTGCTGTTGTTTCATCCTGCACAGAAAAGCAGTTTATTTATTTATTTATTTATTTATTTGCCTCCTGTAATGGAACATTTATCTCAAAGCTGCATGAACTGCTGAAAGCTGCCACATCCTGCTGGAGTTTCTGAAGGTTAAAATGTCAGCACTCACCTGTATTTTTATACTGTTGGAAATAAAAAGGAAAGGAGTAAAATAAAAAGAAAAATTTTGTGGTTTTTCTCCATGAATACTTACATCTCATTGCATCAGTTATCTCAATTTTATTTTTTCACAATTTCCAAGTTCCTAGTATTTACCACAGCTAAACCAAAATAGAAAATAATAGAAAAACCGTGGAGTCCTGGCTCGTCACCTGGTTAATATAATCCTGCTCTGTTGTTTTTAAATTAGACCAAATCCTTTTTCATTGGGAAAAAGTCTCTTACTCCTACTGTCTAGTTTCTAATCCAGTTACACTTGACATTTCATGAATCAGAAGCCTCATATTCACTCTGGGACATAAAATACTATTGTATTTATAAAATTCTTAAAATACATAAAATACTTTTTTATTTATTACTCAGAGGCTGATTATGAGCAGAAGTGCCCTCTCAGAGCAAACAAGGAGACCACATAGCTCAAGGATCCTTTTTAAAAGATATCAAGTCAGGATTCACTTTAGGATGAACACAAGATCCCAGCCACTTTCTGCAGTCCATTTTTCCAAATCGAAGCGCTTGAAGTCTCCCCTGTGCCTTAACCATGAATATCCCTGAGAAAAGGCCTTCAGTGATTGGGTCAAGATCAAGCAGGGACTCCCAAGAATATTCTGCAAGGGTAGAAGCAGGTTCTGTAGCAGGCAGGTATAATTTTCCATATGTTTTCCTTCAAGCTGACATTTCCCCCAAGAAAAGGAATTTCTGTTCAACCGGTATCAGAATTGAACCATGTTAAGATCTCCTGTGTTATCCACTCATGTACTTTGCTTTCAGCTGCAATGACAGCAGAAGCATGGCTCGACCTGATACTTTCCCTAGAAAGAGAACATTGGCCCTGCAATAATGATAATCGCAAATTATCCTTGCCCTGGCCTCATTTTCCTAGATTAACCTCTGCAATCACTCCAGACACCCTGCCCTGATGATTGTGGGCTACAGAACCTTGCAGGTCTTAGCAAGGTTCTGACTTGCCCTTTCTTGCTCTGTGACTATGAGTTCCCTCCTGGATTAGAGGGGGATGGATGGGGATGGAATTTGGCACATTTTTCACTCACTCTGTGAAGTTATGCAAGGGATGATGAAGCAATGTCTGACCAATTAAAAGTGGTGTGTTATTTTCCCATGAGAGCAAATGGAAGGGCTGGGAAGGAATTTTATAAGAATGAGTAAAAAGTAATGTACTTTTATAACTGATGATTGAGTTACATCAGATTCCCTTCCCTTCCCTTCCCTTCCCTTCCCTTCCCTTCCCTTCCCTTTCCCTTCCTTTNTTTTCTTTTCTTTTCTTTTCT
Source organism: Grallaria varia (assembly GCA_013396735.1). Lineage (NCBI taxonomy): Eukaryota > Metazoa > Chordata > Aves > Passeriformes > Formicariidae > Grallaria > Grallaria varia. The sequence goes on from VWZG01005236.1 coordinate 273,510, forward strand.
TTTCTTTTCTTTTCTTTTCTTTTCTTTTCTTTTCTTTTCTTTTCTTTTCTTTTCTTTTCTTTTCTTTTCTTTTCTTTTCTTTTCTTTTCTTTTCTTTTCTTTTCTTTTCTTTTCTTTTCTTTTCTTTTCTTTTCTTTTCTTTTCTTTTCTTTTCTTTTCTTTTCTTTTCTTTTCTTTTCTTTTCTTTTCTTTTCTTTTCTTTTCTTTTCTTTTCTTTTCTTTTCTTTTCTTTTCTTTTCTTTTCTTTTCTTTTCTTTTCTTTTCTTTTCTTTTCTTCGTGGTTGCAACCTGTCCAGTGTTTTGTTTGAGACTTAAAAAAAACCCATCTTATAACCAATACACAATTAGTAAAAAAAAAATCCTGTTTCTGCAGGTACATGAAAAACAAGGAATCATTCATCCCCAACTCAATGACTTTGAAGCAAATAAACAAGCAAATAAGATGAATGCATTTCTGGTTTGTTATTGGGGGTAAAAGTTCATTACTGGGATCACACTGGGGGGAAAAATACAACTTACCTATGAAAATGATGAATTCAAGCCTGGGGCAAATGCATGACAATTCTTCATTTACCTGAGAAAGAGAAATAGATCTGAGAGATATTGCAACCAAGGAAAATCCCAGTTCCTATGTATTTCCGTAACTTCTTTACCATAAACCAAATATATTTTAATTAAAATATTGGACTGAACCTGACTGTTTTTATAGGCAGCCTCCTGTCACTGATCAAAACCACTTTCACCTCTTTGAATGTTTTGTCTAATAAAAAATTAACCACTGCAGGTTTTTCCCCTCTGTTTTGCCTGAAGCAAAACAGTAAGTTTACCTGCCAAAGGCAACCATTTTTGAATTTACTTTCTTACAAAAAGGAGTCACCAGTGTTCAAAGCAATCAACACGGGCTCTTTTTCCCTTGAAATGTTTTTCCAGGCAGACAAACCCACTTGACATCTGGAAGGCTTTCCCTGTTCTGTTCACTCGCTGATCACCCTTGCAAATAAAGAAGATTGAAGTAAAGATGTGAATGCGCACATGGTTGCATGTGTGAACAAAAGAGAACTGAGAGAAAACACAGCAAATAACAAGGACCAAAACCTTATCAACCCATTAGAATACTCGATTTTTTCATAGCATTTGTCAGCAAAACAAACAGTTGTGAATGAAGATGCCAAAAATCTTCCCATCTGTGTATTTGTTGATGATGTCCTTTGATTTATGAATTGAGACACAAGATAGGAGAGATCATGAAGTACCTGTAAATACATGGAAAACAGCACAGAGCACTAAAATCCAATATTATTTCCATTTTCTTTCTTGATTTTAGTGATTGCATTGCTAAATTCACCTTACAATGTGCACCAAGGCAGCTGAAAGTACTTCATCCATAACTGTGGACACGGTGATTCCCTCAGGTCATGCACAATATCCTTCTCTCTAAAGTGGAGAGAGATGGATTTGAAGAGTACACTGTTAGATGGACAAGAAAGTGGTTGGGCAGTCACATCCAGGGGGACTCAATGTCTCAGAGTCTCAATGGACATCAGGGGCAAGTGGCGTCCATCGGGGTCAGTACTGGGGTCAGTGCTATTTAACACCTTCATTAATGACTTAGACAAAGGGATCAAGTGTACCCTCAGCTCAGAAAATTTGCACAAGACAACAAGTTGAATGGGGTGTTGGACACGCCTGAAGGATGGGATGCCATCCAGGGGGACCTGGACAGGCTCAGAAAGTGGGTCCATGGGAATCTCATGCAGTTTAGAAGACCAAGTACCAGGTGCTGCACCTGGGTCAGGACAACACCCAGTATCGATCCAGGCTGGGGGATGAAGAGATGAAGAACAGCCCTGGGGAGAAGGACTTGGCGTGCTGGTGCACGAGAGGTTGGACATGAGCTGGCCACATGCAGTGGCAACCCAGAAAGCCAATGGTGTCCTGGGCTGCTTCAGAAGTGGCCAGCAGGATGAGGCAGGGGATTTTCTCCCCCTAGTTCACTCTGGTGAGACACTTCCCCCCGCAGTGCTGTGTCCAGCTCTGGGGTCCCCAGCACAGGAAGGATGTTGACCTGGTGGATCAAGTCCAGAGGAGGCCACCAAGATGATTAAAGGGGTGAAGCACCTCTCCCACAAGGAAAGGCTGAGAGAACTGGCATTGTTGGGCCTGGCAAAGAGAAGGCTTTGGAGTGACCTAATTGCAACCTTCCAGTAGCTGAAAAGAGCCTACAAGAAAGATGGAGAGAAACTATTTACAAGGGCATGTGGTGACAGAACAGGAGTGGCTTAGAACTGACAGAGAGTAAGTTTATATTAGATATTAGGAAGAAATTCCTTACTGTGAGGGTGATGAGGCACCAGAACAGGTTGTCCAGAGAAGCTGTGAATGTCCCAACCCTGGCTTCAAGCAACCTGGTCTAATGGAAGGTGTCCCTGTCCAAGGGAAGGGGATTGAAACAGGATAATCTTTAAGGTCCATTCCAATCCAAATCATTCTATGATTCATATCGAAAAACTTAAGTTGTACTGAACATTGCAGTGCAAGCAGGAACACAGGGACCAGATTTTTAATCCTGATTTTTAGTAAAAAGGCATAGTAGATCAGTTCTGAGCAATGAAATGGTTTTACTGAAATATATTGGTGTGGTTTTTTTCCTTCTGGTCCTGCTGAATGCCTAGGATCTCTGCAGTGAGATCTACTAACTCACCTAATACATTTGGGGCAAATAAAAGCACCTGGATTTAATAAATTGCTCAAAATGAAAATGTGACAGAGTTAAAAGTAGCAGAGTAATTCATCTAATCAACAGGTATAGCTGCAGAAAAATACTTTTTCGGGATTGACAGCATACCAGGATCAGTGCAAATGTAGGAAATAAGGACCATAAGAAATCTGGGAAGCAAACAGTCAGCACAGACTGTCTGATTAACTCACAACACAGAGGTGATTTGAGCTGACAAAATGTTATTGGAGGGATCACTCACTTCAACACTGTTTGCTTTGGGAAGTCAGGGAGAGATTTATTATGGCTGAAAGCCTTTACAGCTGTCAGATATAAGTGCTAGTTAAAAGAAGAGAATATAGTAGCTTGAATTAACAGTGGGAGCTTGGGTCTGAATGCATGCGAGAGCATAAGGTTTTATCTGAGTGAGGGTATCATCCAAATCTTGCTTGGAAATGCATTACTTTTAGATCACCTTACACACTGGCAAGGTGTGTTTACTTTTCATGTATTGCGCCTTTATTGGAATACGTATTAGCGATAAAGAAGTAATGTTACCATCAGCCTAAAAGCTCCTAATGAGATCCCCAAGCTCTGTCTGTCTTACAGCAGAGCTGTTAGGCATGGGCTTCCTCACCACTGACCTTAATAAGACTGAAGGATATGGATAAACAAACACCACTAAAACACTGCTCATGAACGTTTCCTGAAAGGTCATTAAAATGTAGCTGCTTCTGCTTAACACTGATGATGAATTTTTTTGGGCCAGGCCAGAGGAGCAAATACTTTTGGGTAAATATAGCATATTCAAGAGCTCGGAGGTTGCCGATTTATAAACTCAGCAGCAAAATATATATCTTTGTATTTGCTTTGGAAAAAGCTTAAATCCACATGTAAGCAATCACTGAAACTTAAAGCTGTATTTTAAAGGGAAAGGGACGGAGGAAAGGTCTGAATCTCAGTTTATATTTTAATGGTCTTTGGACTTCAAATATACCTGAAGGCCTGTTCATCAGTCCTTCTCAGAATATATGCAATTTTCTCAGGAATATGGTCTCTTGATTCACTTCATTCTCCCTTACAGAGATGAGTTAATCCAGATTACCTGAATGTAATGACTAGCTCCCTCTTGAGACAAGTAAATTTCATAATAATGAGTGGGTGGGATACAGAAGGACTCCAGAGGAAGACCCAGAGAATTTAATTTAGAGATAAAGTTGTGATTTTAGCATCATATAATTTTGTAGGTTGAATAGGGCTGTTGGATGTTCGGACCAATCCTCCTCTCAAAGAAGCATCGAAGTAGATGGCATTAATTTGTTATACCCCAAACTAACCACAATATTGCATCTAGGTTATATAAATATCACAGAAAGTTGTATTATGGCTTTTTTAAATGGCTTTTCATTATCTGGGCCACTGTGTCCATATTTTGCTGTAACTTAAATCAGTGACTATTTGGCCAATGGCTTGACTTGTTTCAGCTTCTGTTTGTGTAGAGGAACCAAGTGACAGAAATACAGGCAGGTTAAAGTTGTCATGGGGCTCTGGAGGTCATCTTGCACAACATTCCTGCTCAAGTAGGGACATCCAGAACAGGCTGCACAGGACCATGTCCAGTCAGCTTTTGAATATCTCCATGGCTGAAACAAATCAGCCAAAAAACAGGAGGAGAGAGGAAGAGCAAAAAGTGGTTAGCCTTATAGTCACCAAACAGTTCCAACATGATTAGAAAGCAGCCTGAAGTCTGACCAAAAATCAAGGTATTTCTAGGGAAACTGCATTACCATCCTCTTTTTTTTTTTTTAAAAAAAAAAAAAAAAAAAAACAACCTTCATCATGCCAGATTATCCAGCATTAGAAGTTCCCTTTTATAAACCCTATTTTTTTCCATCATACTTATTAACACTTCCAAGAAATAAGAGGGCCCTGAAGTCTGCAGCAAAGCGATGCTTTAGAGCTCATGAAACGTCTGTACGTTCTTTATTATTAGAAGTGACACCATTGTGCCGTCCAAATGGAGGACTGCCAGAACATGCTGCCAGTCACATTCAGAGCAGCATTGAAAACCCGAACAAAATGCTCTCCTCTCGCAAGTGCTCTCCCAGTTCAGCTCACAAAAATAATTTAGCGAGAACAAGGGTTGTCTGAATTATTAGTGAGCTGTTGAGCAGAAAAAGATAGCTTAGAGTTGCAGCTGGCATCGCAAGCTTCTGAGGTCATGTGGCAAGCTGCTCTCCTCACACAGGCTTGCCTGATGTGCTGGGTTTGTTTTATGGCAAAAGTCCATTTTTAATAATATAGACATTATTACAGATTTTATATGAGAGAAGGTGTGTGGTCTAATGAGTTGAAAGCTTTGGCACGGGTTGCCTGTGTGACCAGGCAATGTGTCTATGCCCAAAGATTGCCAGCTCTTGGGCAAGGAGGGAATAGCATCTCATTTTGCATTGATACAGTGCCTATCACAATGGGAGCTCTGTCCCCTGACAGCTAGTAATAAAAAACCCAGCCTGCTTCTTACTGTGGGAGTCTAATGAAAGGGGGTGCCAGCCAGTCATATATTTGTTTGCTGTTAACATGTGATGTATATGATTATCATAGTTGCTTGCATAATGCCTGCTTACGTTTCCCCAGATTTCTCCCTTAAAAACCAATAGTGTGGCCATTCTTGAAGGTGTTGCTCATGGCCAGTCAAAAGGTGTGGTTATACAGCAAGGCCATTGCATGTGTGAGGCTGTTACGCAAGCCAGTAACGTGTTATTTTACCTTGCTGTTTGGCTTGAAACATGTTGGCTAGAATTAATTTGAGCTGTGGTAGATGCCAGGAGATTCGTTCTAGTTGGTGGCCTGTAGTTTCAAAAGTACTAGAAAACAATAATAAAGCCAGGCTGTGAAGGGTTGGGTGTTTTTCCTGCCTACTGAAGACTAAGAGGTTAATGGTGCAAAATCTTGATGTGCTGTACCATTTCTCATCTTAGTAGAGAAGAGACTGGGAAATCCAGTGCAGCATCAGAGCCCCAGCAGAGAGGGGATGCCATGAACAAGTGAGAAGACACGGCCCCTGAGCTGGCAAGCTTACCACCTCTATGCCAGACAGGATGCAAGGGTGGATATTAAATGGACAAGTGGGGGCTGGCCTGAGAGTGTGGGGAATGAGGCAACAATAAACCCAAGTTAATTTAGTGGGATAGAAGAGGTCTGGACTTGTTGCTTGTCTCACCTGGGTACTCCTCATGTGCCTGGGAACAGCTCGTGAGCTCTGCTGCAGAGTCAGAATTTACAGGCTCACGGTGGGTAGAGCTGCAGGTTCTCCAGTCCAGGGCACAGAGAGAGACAGAGATGCTCCACACACTCAAGATTCACAGGGCCCAGAACAAAGCATTTTTCTAAAGTATCTCCTGTCCAAAGGTGTCGAACAACTGTCTCAAATAATCCTAACCCATGACCAGATTAAAGCTGGGCGTGACCCAATTTACATTATTTTAGCCCTAGATTTAACCAAGGAGAGAGGCTCATTCTTCTACCCCATGAAATGGATATTTAAGGTGTTCAGTACTTAAGACTTCAGAGCAGTGGTAAAAGTACTGGTACTCTGGAGGCAGGGAGCTGCATTTGTATGGTAAATTTGTTCCACTTTATTATGTATGTAAATATTTGGTCTTTGTGTCCAGTGCACAGCCTTAAAATCCTTTGAAAAAGATTTATTTAAACTCAGGAAAGCAAATAGCTCCTTTGATTTGATCAGATGCTTGACAGGGTAAAGACTGGGACAATTTTGGCCTTATATGTGATTAAAGATGGGAAATAGCAGAATGAAGTGTTTGGCAGTGGTGTACTCAAGGCCTGGAGTGTTTGGCACCAATATTTATTTTGCTGCGGTGACATGAGCTGCTGGTTTATATTTCAACCAAAACTTGGGACAATGGCTTGGGTGTTGAGGTAGAGCTCAGTCACAAGCACTACCTGGGAGGTTTCACTCCAAATTACCCGTTTTTCTTCACAGAGGGGAGGTTTCTCCATTTACCTTCCAGTTTTTAAAAGGATAGACATTGGTGTTTTTTTAATCTACCGTCCCGCTGAAAAAAAAAAAAAAAAAGAAAGGACTGAGTCCAAACATATCCCAAAAACAAATAGTTTTGAGAAACATTCCAGTTTGTGTTCATCTCGCCTTTAGTTGCAATCCTGGTGTTGCACAATCCTCCTTGAATTTGTTAGTAATTCAGTCCATTTTCATTCAGTTCTTTCTGCAATTTCTGATAAGATGGCAAAAGAACTATTTTGTTTAATGAAAATAATCGCATACATGCCCACACACACACGTACAATCAATCACATTTTAAATATATTAAATAGTGGTGCCTTAAATACTGTGGGAAGTAAGTGGGTTTAGAAAGCATGACCTTAGAACAACTGTGAAACAATTTGCTGCTGACAACATTTCTTTAAAAGGAACAAGTCTGGATTTATTGTAGTTAAATGGTCCATTGGGAAACATTCACTATTTCCAATGTCACATACAGGAAACCCACCACATATATTATTAAGACAAAATGTGTCCTTTCAGATTGTAGATTTTGAGTGAAACATTGCTCACGTGTCTTGTGAAAATAACTCTTTATTTATAGCAATGCAGATTTATTTTAACATTTATATATTAATAGATACATACAAGAGTTAGGCAGACGAGGACCAAAATTGCTGAAACTCTATTTTCTACCATAACTCCAAAGTAGGGGACAACAGGAAGCTGAGCTATCTCAGAGCAGACCTCAAACTGGAATATGGACAGATGGGATCTTTTCTCCTTCTGCTGAGAGCTGGCTGGGCGGGAGCCTGGTCTGGAAAAGCTATGGAGGTGTGTGATCTGGAAAGGCTACACATCTGCACGAGCCCACTCTCACTTCGGAATTGAAGGGGGCTCTCGTGCAGCCAGGTGGGGTTTTACCTTTGCAAACACTTGGCACAAACACGTGGCTCTGCGAGAGCTGATTCCTGTTTGTGTGAAAACCAGAATTATCAAACCATAGAGTGACTAAGGTTGGAAATGACCTGCAACATCATCAAGTCCAACCTCGGACCAAACGCCACCGTATCACCTAAGCCAGGTGCCACGTCTTGAGCAGTCCCAGGGATGACTTTATCACTTCCCTGGGCAGTCAGTTCCAATGCTTAACTACTCTTACAGTGAAGAAAGGGGATAATATTTTTCCAAATATCCGACTTTAACGATCCCTGGCACAGCATGAGGCCATTTTCTCTTGTCTTATCACTGGTTGTCTTTGAGAAGAGACCAAGCCCCACCTGGCTACAACCTCCTCTCAGGTAATTGAAGAAAGCAATAAGGTGTCCCTGAGCCTCCTTTCCTTCAGGCTAAACAAACATGTAGGAGAAGGGGCTGAAGGATTATTCAGACTTTGGAATAGCAGCTTGGGTGCTAAACCCCCAAATCCTACTCTGTCTGGGCATCTTGATGGCTATGCCTGTGCCATGGAACCACTTTTCCCAGGATGGGGTGGAGGACCAGTTGCCTGTGGCCTGATGGGTCCAGTCATCACAATGCTCCATGGCACAGGTCTGGACTGGGACAACTAAAACTCTCCCAGATAATGTTCAGACACAATTTTGGAAAGAGGACAAGCCAAGCATTGTTCCCAATAGGCTGTTTGGATGCAGCCACTCTGTGTTTTTTTTTTCTGGGAAGGAGAGTTAGGCATGTGGACATGAGTCAGGCTGCACCACTTGGCCTCAGGGCTGAAGCACAGGGCTCACATGAGTGGTTCTGGGCCAGTGAGGTGCTGCATGAGCATTTCCATGGCTCAGGCCTCCAGATGCAACATGGGGATCACAAAAACTCCTTGCTAAGAATGAGAACCCTAAAAATAAATGTATTAAAAAATAAAAAAGGACATACCTTTCATGGGAAATGTGTATTTTACTTGTGACTTAAAATCATAAGTTTCCAAAAGAAGTAGATAGACATTTTTATTCTTTTTACCTTGTATTGTTTTGCAAAAAATTATCTTAAACCAAAAAGCAAATCCAATAAAACTATCATATTTTGGGGTTTAGTGTGTTTTCATTTCTTAATTATACTGTTACAACTGCAAACTCATGAAACTGATGTTACAACTCCTATCTTTCTTATCCCCTGATATACATGAGAAACCTATTGTTTTCTGCAGTTAATCTGGATTCAAGGGATCTGGCCTGCTCATTTACACTAAAAATTTATTTCACAGTCCTTTCTGCAGTCAAAAATTTTACACATTTTCAAGTTGGAAACAAATTGATGATAAATACATGAGAATTTTTAATTTCTTTTTCCATTCTTGTTTTCAAAATCTATAAAAAAAAAAAAAAAAAAGAGGAAGCGAGATAATAATGCAAGGAAGGAAGAGAAAAAGAAAAAGAAGGAGAAAGGTAAAGAAAAAAAAAAGACATACGTCTGTCACACAAATAGGGAGAGAAACGAAATCTTTAATGAGATGTTCTTGGAGTATCTTATGTCAAGGCTTCAAACACTGGAGGACAGTGTGTCTCCCAGCCTCAAGAAGGATACTCGGGTGTTTGACTCTGTGTGAAAATTGGGAGGAATTAGTAACTTTGTTTATGTGGTTTTGGTCCATGTTACAAAACAAATCTCTTTATTGGGTATAAAAGGTGGAAAAGCAGAGGAGGAGAACAGAAAGCCAAACCCGCATGGCAATGAGCAGTGGAACTGGCAGGAGCGATTACTTTACATTCTCCTTGCCTGAAATTATCTATTTCCATTCTATGGCATCTTTGTTTGTCGTTCCCCTGCCCTATGTGGTTGCACATAGGCTTTCTTTGTTTCTAAATCCAAAACCATTATCGTGTTACCTTTAAAGTTTGTCATCCAGAGACACAGGGGTCACCAGTGCCACTTTGTGCAGGGCTTGTATGACTTCATTAGCTAAATAGAACTGTGGGAACAGATTCTGGGTGACCCTCAAGCCACAGGGAACTCTGGTTTGCGCCTTTTTTTTTTTTTTTTTTTTAACATGTTGTTCCAAGAGCACCCAAAATGGTCTTTCCATGGTGTTTTCAATGACAGTCTTACAGAGACACAGATTTGCTGGGAATATAGGATTCATCTGCTTTGTACACAAGGCCAAATTCTGCCTCTGAGGGTGTTGGCAGAGTGACAAGTTCCCTCAAATGCACAAATTTCACTTCGTCTTGATTATTGTTGCCAGAAATCCTGGGTTTTATTCAGAGGTTTAACCTATGGAACCAAACCTCTTTTCCTCAAACATCTTGGAACCAGATTTTGTACCTGGTACCTCCTTGGAGCCCTGCATGACTCTCCTATATGGTTGCAAGTTTTTAAGTCAAATTTCCTTTAATGAAAGGAAGCACGGACGCAGGAGGCAGAGATGGGATGGCTTGATATTTTTTCTAACCATGGGGGCTCAGGAAATTTATTCTGCTATAACAGCATCTCTTGTTCTGAGACAGAGGGTGGCCAGGCTGCGCCATCACTAGGACTTTCACATGGTTTCTCAGACGTGTTGCTGTTTTGGTGCCAAATCATTATCCCCATTACGGTTCAGATTCTATTACAAAGAAGGAGGTGCACAGAAGAGAAGTAATTGCAATTTGTTGATTACTGACATGCTGAACTGTCAGCATGGATTTCATGGTGAATATCATAGAACCGTGGAATGGCTGGAGGCGGAAGAGATCCTCCAGACCATCTAGTTCCAAGTCCCTTGCCATGCATGGGCAGGGATACCTTTCACTAGAACACAATATACTAGAATTTTACCAGATGCTTTAACATGGCTGGGATTTACATCTCTTGGACTCATCACAAGGAAAAAGAGGGTCATTTTGGACTTTGTTTCACATCCTTTGTCTACACCTGTTCACATAATGTGTTAATGTACCCACTTCCTTCAATGAGTAAACCCATTCACTGCACTAGAAGTGGCCACCTGGGTCCTGACGGGTCTTCTGGTCTGTAGTTTTCAGCCCAGGCATTGGACACATGCTGGAGATGTCCCTATTCAAATATGACACCTGCCCCATGGGGAGACAGTGGTGACACTTTGCTCTAACTGAAATTATTACCCAACATGCTTCAGTTGCTGGGCAAAGTTCTTATTATCCCACATGCTTCTGTAACGTAATTTTATTTAAATACATTAAAGCCCATCATTACTGACATCATTAATGACCTACATAAAATCAAATGTGTAGGAGATCAAGTGGAAGAATCAGTGTTTATATTTAGCTGTTATTGTTTAAAGCAAAGCCAGATCATTAGATCAGTAAACAGTACTTTAGCTAGAAGCTTGGTCAGATGATAAGCACATAGTTTATTATTAGATAGTACTTTATTATACTTTCAAAGACTAACTAGATTAACTGGGTGAAATGATCGCTTTCCACTAGTAATTAAAGTGATGCAATATCTTTGGAGCTGAACAATGATGAATTTTGAAGGGAATTGGATTAGAATTTCAACACAGGACTGGATCCAGACTTCTGTGGGAAGGCTCATTCTCGTACTGTTCACATGGAACTTCACAGCTTACTTCAAAGGCTGCTAATGCCAAACCAGTGTCTGTATAAATGATCTTTATTTGAAAACAATATTTAGCTTGAGTTAAATAAAAGTCCATCTCTTTAAACCTAGCACAAATCATGATAAGCCCACTGAAGTCAATAGTCAGACTACAGTGCCAAGGTCCAGGTCTTTCAGGGGGTTAAAACAGACAGAAATATGAAAGGAAAGTAAACAAGATTTCCAAAGATTCTTGATTAGATGTTCATTGAGTTCAGATCTCTCCCTTGTGCCTCCACATGAATAAGGACTTAGAGGAGGATCTCAGCCTCCCACTCTGACTTTCTGATGCAAGCAGATACTGAAGTGAATGTCTGGGGCTGAGCCAACCGATGAGGTCTGGATTTTGGTTCAGATCCAAAACTGATAACAGTGCCTCCTCTGGATCCACTTTACACAGTTTTACCGCAGCAAAACAAGTGAAGAGACTTCTAGGTTGTCTCTGGGATGAACCTAAACCCAAATCAATAGCTGTGTTTTGTCTGTATGCATTTCTCTATGTTACCTCCTGGCCTATCTCTGTTCAGTAGGAAAACCCAGAGTATCAGAGGATTTGGGATATGCTGTCACTGCAAGCACATCTCCTGCATCACTTGGGCTATTCACTGACTCCAACTGCCTTTGAAGCATTTGTTGAAAAAAATATGAATTCTCTACCTTGGTTTCTTGTTTGTGGTACGTCAAGCTATGAATTAAAGTCCCAAAGTTATGCATAAGTCACTGATGTGTTAATTTGGTTAAAGCTGGAGGTGAGCAGCTCATCTTTGTGACTGACAGATACAGTATTAGCACCTGTGTCTGCCTTGCTTGGCTTCTCTCTCTCTTTCCCTTGTAATTGCATCTAAAATCCACACACGGAAAGAGTCAGAGTTACTCGTCAGACTCAGTCTCCCCTGGAGAAATGGTGGCAACAGCTTTGGCTTTCAATTTTTGCTTTAAAAAAATAAATTGGGTTTTTATTCTCGTGCTGATCTGTTGCTAGTGGCAGACAGCAAGACAGTTTAGCAGTATTTACTATTTCTCAGGTGTCAGCTCTTTCTTATTTAGTGCAATATGTTGAGGTTTCTTATTGCAGGGGTTGGGACAATCTCCCACTGTCTCTTTGCTGATCTTATGAAGGATTCCATTTTTAGCCCAAATTTTGCAGCCTCTCAATCATCCTACATAATTCAGCCATCTTTTATCCATGCTTTCAGGCATATGGGCATCTCTTCCAGGGCAAGTCAACTCCTCAGACTCACTTCATTACCACTGAATTTCCTGGAGAGGAAGGGCTGATTCCAGCAGAACTGAGAGCCCCATTGAGGGCCCAACATGTGGTTCATGCTGGGTTTTTTTACCACTGATGAGAATTTATTTATATTCTGCACCTAAAATAATTCTGAATGTATTTCAGATTACTTCGTGGTGTTTAATCTTCACATAATGTTCACTGAAGACATGCTGGAGGTTCAGGAAGACGTACAGGATGGAGCATAAGTGTATTGATTTGTAGGACGAAAACAGGAAAACTATTGCTCTTTTATTGAGGTTTTTTTTAATCAAGAGAGTCAAACATCTACTTTTACTTCATAGCATTTTTATTTGTGCTTGTGCTGCAACTTAGATTTATTTGTGTATAACTGAGGAGAACACTGATATATAGAGGTATTTGTTTGAATTTTACTACTTTAAATAAAAAATTATCACCTTTTCTCTTTTCCTCTTAAAAGCATTCAAGAAAACATTAGATAGCTATCAGGAGCTTCCTTAAGTATAGAAATGTCATCCTCATCCATTTGAACTGCTAAGGAATTAATCTCACATCGTTGTAAGTTTGTGAGAGTTTTTAAGAAGGTAAATGCTTTTTTTTTTCCCATTCCCCTCCCCCCCCATTTAATAGCAAATGCTATCGAGAATGTTTGAAAACTTTTAGAATTCCCATCCAAGTTAATCCTTTTAAACCTAGCTATGCTTATTAGCTTTCTTTGAACAGATAAGGCTTAAACAGATGTGTCATTTGAAGAACTGAAGTCAATTTAATAGCAAAGGAGGATACAAAATAGTGGTTACAGAAGGTGAAATGTGGCATTTGATGAAATAGTGGCGATACATTTTTAAATCTCTTCTAAAACTATATTGTTGAAATGACAGAAATTACTAGTGAGCTGTTATGGTTTTAGGAATTATAGGCATCAACCTATTTAGTGGTGCTAAGAAGCAGCTTGAATCCCTGGCTGTCTCTCTCAAGTCATTTCTGATGGCATGGCAGCTTCTGCAGTTCGCTCTATCTACACGACAAGAAGTGCCTTGAATTTATCAGCCGGTGGGTTGAAATGTAAAGATAGGAAACCTCTTTATCCATCTTTAGGAGCAGGAGGAAATTCTTAAATAATCTGAATGAAAATGGCGATTTTAATTGAGTTCTTGCCTGTATCTCATTGTACATCCCCCTCGGCCGGTGGCAGCTGAGACACACAGCATCACCTCATTTGGATTGTCCTATTGTGCCAGGGAATGTGTCTCCTGGGGCTGGGCAGGGTGGTTTAGCAGGGATGTGCATAGCAAGTGTCTACGGAGTTGAAAGACATTTCATTAGACATATCTGCCGCATACACAAACGGGAGAACCTTACAGTAAGGGCACATCGTGCTGCTCCGTCAGGGAAGAGGCAAAGGAAATTTTTCCACTTTGCCATACGAAGCTTATCTTGGAAGGTTATTTACAGTTAATATTCCAAACAGGAGCTTCTGAGTTTCAGAGCCATCTCCGAAAACACGCTCCGGGAATTTAAAGCAGAGGCAGTTTGGGAAACAGGAGGCGCAGAAAGATCTGGAGGGGGAATTTCTGGCTGAACAGCTTTTATTTTCTGCCTCTGGCTCAGCAGATATTTGGGGCCTGACTCCCTAAGATAGCAGCCCATTCACCCTGGAAGAGACCTCGGTGGGTGCAACGGTGTCCCTTCACTTTGGGGTTCCCTCAGCAGTGCTCCAGTAGTTTAAAAAAGCTTTACTCTGAACGTGAATTAAGTCCTCTGGTGGCACTTTCCCTGCAATTATAATCCCTCTCGACTGCCTTAAAATCTCCTTGCCTTCCCCGGGTGCTGTAATCAAATGAACGACCTCTGTGTGTATTTTTCCAGCACTGCTGTATCTAAAGAAAATTCATCAACACCTAAATTTCAAAGAGTCCCTATTTGCAAACCATCCCAAAGGCAACCAGGGGGTTGGGGAAGGGTTAACACCTGTATCCAGGCTGGACACTGCTCGGTGAGGATCAGTCCAACAGATGAGGTAATAGGGTTTTGCTGAGACAGAGGAAAGGGGTGGCTTAACGAGAGATGAACAGGAACTGGAGCCAAATTTAAATTAATTAACTTCAGCTAGACTGAAATTCTATTGTGAAAAGTCAATGACTGGGGCTCGTGAGCAAACTTGGAAACACCAGGCTGGGAAGGGAATAAAATAATGAGTGTGGATCTCACAGACACTGATAACAAAGCCTACGATGGTTTGCAGCTACTGGTACACTGTGACTTGCCAGAACTGCTTCTGGGGCCATCTCTGAGTGACCAGTGCTGCTAAACCCTGAGTGGTAAATACACACCCACCTCTGTAAATTCTGCTTCAGAACTGCGGTGATCCTTGTTTCATAGGAATTCCCAGCTCCTGGGATAAATTTATTATAAGGCCATTGCAGCTGTTTCTTAGCATTTCTAGTCTTTTTTTTCTTTTCTTTTCCTGTATTTCAGAGGAGGGAGGGGGCAAAACCCCAACGTATACAATATGCTTCAGACATGAGCACAATCCTGTCATTCATTTATTTTGCAATTTAATTTTTTTTTAAGCCAACCTCCTAATTTCGAGTGTATGGAATTCAAAACACCATTGTGTGACAAAAGCTAACTTGAATAAGCAGGCTCTTCATGACTGAATCTTTTAATATTAATGGTTTTGTTCATTTTCAGTAAGAAAATCCCGGGCCAGATCCTCAGCTATTGCCAGTGGGGGAGGCACCACCAAAAAGAAGCTTCATAGAAGTCAGTCATACTATTCCAAAAAGTACCATTTGACAGCCTTGTTCTGTATTACAGGTTTTTAACTTCTTTTAAGCCAATTAGATGTGCAGGAAAAATGAGTTTCCTCTAATTTCATTCATCAAAAAATTACATCTTGTTGCATGTTTTGGTCCCCTGGGTAGGCAATGGAGAGATCACCATCCCTTCAAAGACCTTTGCAGTCTTTGGAAATGTCCCTTTCTCATCAATTTTACCCGAGGCAGCCTGAAAGATTGACTTTGAAAGATTTGGGCTGATTGGAAAGAGTGGAAAAAATCATAAGAGAAGTGGGTATAAGGAAGAAAACTGCAAATTTGGGCTGGTCTTTGATCCTAACTCGACCAAGTGATCTACTTTCAATACGTGAGACAGTGTTCAGTATATGTGTTCATACTTTGCTGAGCAGTACTGAGACAAAGGCATGGATGCCAACTGTTTAGTTGAGCCAAACTTCCAGTCATCATTTTTGTTGCTGTTTTACCATGACCACCAATTTTGAGATCTGTTAGCAATATAAGCAGAGGAGGTCACTTGTGTTCCACAGGGTGACCTGCAGAGAAGGACAGCCATCAGCTCCGAGGTGCTGTAACACAGCGAGGTCTGTGACACACACTCAGTGACGTGGAATCACACTCCCCATGCGTGCCTGCTCTCTCCTTTAACAGACTAAACACACACGTCTCTTTAGCCACTTAGAAAAAGATGTTGTGAAATGGCTGTAGTCACAAAAGGAGTTTTAAATGGTTTTAATGTAACAAGACAATCTCATCACAAATCCTGATGTGTTTACAAAACATATCCTTGCTGCCTAATACGTTTATTTTAACACTTTATTCAGGCTTAAATGCCATTTTCACATGCTAGGTTTGTTTGGATTTTGCATGAGGTTGTACCACTTATTCAGGAATGTCGGACAATAATGCAGCATTGGGAAAGAGTTCAACTTTTGTTTGGGTTGAATCACATTCAACTTCTGTTATTCACCATTTAGGGCCTGAGTCATCAAATAACAGTTAGGACTGTTTAGTTTCTGTTCTCAGCCAGAACAGGTGATCTTCTCTTTGGCATGACCACAGGCAACAGAAGTCAGCCTCGTTTGGACAGAGCAGGACGGAGGTTAAGTGATTTCCAGCATAATCAAGTATTTTGCCATAGTGGGGTTTCATTCGGTTAGGAACAGATAACTGCAATTTTCCAGTTCAACGTGCATGTTTGAAACATGGTTTTATTCTTCCCAGTTCTGTACTTTTTGATGATAGGGTTCACCATTCCCTTCTTATCCCTATTTTCAGTAGTTGAGGGAATTCTCTACTATCTGGGTGAATGATTACTTAGCACTGGTTGTGTTCCTCCTTTCCTAGGATGTTCTCAGCACCTCTCACAGCTGTTCTCCACACCGGCTCCCTTGCAAGTGCTGCAGACACTGTGAATGTCCAGTTCTGGGCCCCTCACTTCACAAAAGACATCAAGGTGCTGGAGCATGTCCAGAGAAGCACAACAAAACTGGGGAAGGGTCTGGAGAATAAGTCATATGAGGATCAGCTGAGGGAGATGGGGTTGTTTATCCTGGAGAAAAAAGGCTCAGGGAAGACCTGTTTGCTCTCTACAACTACCTGCAAAGAGGGTGTTGCACGGTGGGGGGCAGTGTCTTCTCCCAAGAAATAAGTTAGAGGGTGAGAGGAAATGTCTTGCACCAGGGGAGATCTGGGTTGGATTAATTCAGGAAGAATTTATTCTCTGTGAGGGTCATTAAAAAATGGAATAGGCTGGCCAGGGAGGTTGTGGAGTCACCATCCCTGGGAGTGTTTGAGAAACAACTGGACATGGCACTTAATGTTATGGCTTAGCTGACAAGGTGGTATTCAAAGGTTGGACCTGAATATCTTAGAGGTCTTTTCAAACCTTCTTTATTCTATGATTTTATGATTCTATACCATAAGATGCCAGATGACGTCTCTTCAGCCAAAAATATGATCATTCTTCCATGATATACAAGATACAGCAGCAAATCAGTACCAGAGTTTCTTCCTTCTCAAGATGTTCAACTGCCAACATATCTAAAGGATTCCAAAATTGTGGAAAGACAATCATATGAACATTCTGGTTTTTTGATATAGTGAACTTCCATAGAAAGGTTAAGCCGGCTTGTGCTGGAGAATGACCACAAGTATCATGTCTGATTCTCATGGCCTTATTTAAAGATCTAAGCTGTCATATCTCTTCAAGAACCTCTCCTATGGACAGAATTGACCTTTGGTGTCATTCAGGCTTTGCATTAGTTTAACTTCCAGGATTTTAGAGTTATCAATAGGCAAGTTGAATACAGAATTTACAGACACACCCCAGTTTCCATATTGATATGTTTGATCATTAATTAATCGGAATAAAGAAGCCAAATTACTGAATTTCCGGTATCAGCTTGCCTATTGTTATCCTTTCCTCATATTATGAACTTCTTCTCATATTATGAACTTCTCCTCTGTCCACTGTACTAAGCAGAATGGACATCTCATAATTCACTTATTCACTTTCATAAGAAAGTCTACCAACAGATCATGATTTTTTCAATGGAGAAGGAGTGTGTTAGAAAGTGGTGTTAGAAAGAAAAGATTTCCACTCCTTACCACTTTCTAGGCCATGAGTAATTTGTATTATAGTTGATATGGTATCTGTCAAATCAAAAGATTACTATATCTGTTGCTGGGTATCTATTAGACTATATTTATCCTTGACTCATCTTTACTGCTGGTGAGGAGTTTGGCTTTGATGCTATTCACTGGTGGGGATTTAGCCTTGCTTTTGTCATGTTTTTCTACAAGTTATTGTTATAAACTCAAAACTTACAGCCTGTATAAAGAACCCAATAATTGCAGAACATGACTTTTGGTTTTGTTTTGTTGGTTTGGCTTTTGGGTTTTTATTGGCATCTAAGCTGAGGAAGTTTCAAAGGAATTTCATTGTACTTTTAGTTTTCTTCAGATTTCACCTTACCCAAGTCAACCTGCCCATCACTCATGTTAACATGGATTCAGTAAAACAAGGCAGCAGTAGACCACACCACATATGCCACAGTGTATTATTCTTTCTAATCAAAAGGGTTGCTTTGGTTTCTAAAGTGTGGGAAACCTGACACAAGATGCCCGTCGCAGATAGGGAAGAATCCTCCACTCTTCAGCACAGTGTAATAATAACAACAACAAAAACTTTGATTTTGTTTCAAGACTTCTCACTTGGGATCCTGCAGAGGTTCTAATATCCCGCCATGCCAGCATATTATTTTTGGATTGAATGACTGGATGAGCTTGATTTACATCTTATCTCACTCCGTAGCCCATAATGTGTTTTTAAATCATGTCTAAACAATTTACCACAAAAGCAAAATTGGAGGCAGGCGGTGGGAAGTATCTTGAATAAGTCAAGCATCAAAGAGAGAAACCTCAGAGGACGAAGAGGGGTTTATTTGCAGCTGGCTGAGTCATGTTTCATGTGGGGTATGGTCCCTTGCTAATAATAAGCAAACTGCTAAAATACAATTCCACACTTTATTAACTTGTTCACTGAGTTAGTATGTCCTGTGCAGACATGTTCACTGGTAACTTCTTGTCTTTAAGAACTTTTCCCTTGATAGCCATTCAGATAACATTAGAAAGTAGCTTTTTTTTCCTACATTTCTCCTGGCTGGTGTCACACTGCCAAGCCTCTGAAGAGGCTTCTGTTGTGCTGGGATGAAGCCTCCAAGGCGTGTGCACTCTGAAACCTCAGCAAAGAGACTTCAGAATGAAATGACAGTCACATCAAGGGAATGGCTGCACTATTTAAAAAAATTACATTGGTGGAGTTAATAATGATTGTTAGTTATAACTGTTTCTGGATCAAAAATGGAGATTTGGGGAGAAAAACCCCCGTATTTTTCAACAAAGATTTTCTGTTCTTTGGAAAGTTTAGCTTTTCTTTGTTTTTTCCCACAGGATTATTTTGTTTTGATCAAGATATTATTATTATTATTACCAGTATTATTTCATTTTTAATATATTCTCTTTCCCTCACCCTTTTTGTTTTGTTCATTTGTTTTGTTTGTTTGTTTGTTTGTTTTTGTTGAAGAGGAAAAAGTAAAGGAGAACAACGTTAGAGAAAAATGACATGCTAAATCAGTTTTAAGACTTAGTTCTCAGGAGCAGTAATTCTACTTTTGAGGTAGCTCTCACTAAACTCTCAAATATGGAATTACTCATTATATTTGAGTAAAACTGATCAACCTTTTAGCTGATCAGGCAAACACCAGGATGGGAGACAAATGGCTGACCACATTTGTGAGTGGCAACTGTCCTCACAGCTGAGCCCCAAAACACGTTTTTGTTGCATTCTACAAACAACTATCTTGGTTTTGTAGTGTTTGTGCTGAACAGTAGCATATTTTAAACAATAATATTATGACTCTTAAGAGACCACAATCAGTGTCTTAAATACACTGACTGGGACACAGTACTTTGTCCTAATATAGTCATGGTCCTCCTGATGGTAATTTAAGATTTCAGGGTGTTAAAACTCAAGACTTATTGAAGGACAGAAGAAAGACAAATGAGAAAGAAAAGAAAAACTGAATTTGTGGTAAAATTAAGAGATACTCCCAACACTGTCAGCTTTACTCTCGATGCAACCAGTAGTCCTGAATTTAGGAGATTGTGGTTGGGATGGAGGAGGTGAAAGCTCCTGTACTGAATCAGGTAGGGAAATGATTTGACTCTTGGTCTTCCCTGTCCAATACAGTTTTCTCACCCTGTAGATCCTGATGAATGATCCTGGACGGATGGTCCTCACCTTGGAGAAGCACGCCATCCTTGCTAAAGGAAACATTCCCTCTGTGGTCCAGGTTTGTAGGCTGCATTGTTTTCAGATTTCCATGATTTCTGTTTAAAAAAAAACACACCAAACACATAAGCATTTGAAGAGCTTTTATCTACCTTATTCTACCCCAAAAAGAAATAAAAAAAAGAAAACAACAGAAACAACCAACTGAAAAACCTTCCCACTTGACCAACGATACATTCAAGCACTTTTAAGCAGATCTCAGATGTTTCTTCACTGCCTTCTGGGGTTTCTCCCTCTAGAACTCCTTATCCCACAGGACACACAGTGCCTCCTGAGCCAAGGTCTTGCTGCCTCTCAGGAGAGGACCTAAGGACCCATATCTGCAGTCCCCAAGAGCCCTTTTCCTCTGAGGGTCAGCACTAGAGGGCAATACAGGCACACATTTAAGCCACACACCAGTGATTTTTAGCGGACGGTGTTGGCTCCACTGAAATGAAAAAAGGGAGGGTGGAGATGAGTTGTCAAAACCATGAGTCAGAGAGCAAATTGGTCCCACCTTAACCACACTGAAAAAGCCAGTCCTCTGCCATGCAGCAATTTCCCTTATCAGATTGCTATCAGAAATTAACCCTGGGCAAATCTGTAAGATAACTATAACTAATTCCATTATTAGAGATAGATGATATAATACAAAGAAATTTCACAACGACCTTAGAAATTAATAGCTGGAATTGCATGTATGCAACTAGCAAATACAGCTTTATTCTGACTAATTTCAAAAAATGGTTTCAAGACTGGCCAAAACTGTTAAAGCCCAGCTGCATAAACAGCAGTAACATAATGTCCTCAGACAAATAAGTAAACCTGATATTACTAATGCCAATCTCTGCTCAGGGTGCCATTCTGAACTTGGCCTTGCCCTCTACTTTACTGAAACTCTATATGAAAGGAAGAGATGGCTGATATAGGACAGGCTAAAAAGTTCAGTCTGTTGGGACCAGGATTCATTTCAACCCATCAGTGTTTATTATTCCCCTAAGTGGTGACATAATGACAGCGCCAGGACCCCCAGGGACCCTGCTCGAGCTGGCTCCAATTTGCTGGCCATCATATAAAAGAATGACAACCCTGCTTTGCACCAGGCTTGCAGAGAAATTGGCCAACTCCATGACATACTGAACATGAATTCTTTCCTGGAAATCTCTGACCATCTCCCTGATAACAGCGATTTTGAAACTCAGAGAAGACTGAAGCAAATGCTGCCCAACCTGTGTTAGCACAGGGCACTGCATTGCCCCCTCTCCCTCTCCATCACAGTAAAATGCTTATTTCATCTGCCATTATCACGCCAATGTTCATGAAAAATAAACCCCTAGGAGGCTAGTGAACATCTTACCTACTTGTATTTTGGCACTGCAGTCTTCCTGGTTTAGTAGACACAAACCTCTGTATTCACACAGACATCAAGAATGGCAATTTTACACTATGGAAGGATCTGCCTGGGTATTTTTACACTGGTTCATACTCATGAGCTCATTATGGCCCCAAACCTTATGAATATTCACTAGCAAAGCAATTGGGATTGGGACCTGTAGAAATGTAGACTTTTGACATCTTTCCCATGTTTACACTGTGGAACTGTGCCAGGTTTACTGCATCTTTGCAACCAAGCTGGGATGGGTACCTGGATATGTTGACTTTTCAGCCTGGCATCCCAGGCATCAGCATGTCCTACATAAACAGGGAAAATATGAAGTAACACTTCACTGTGATTTTTAGCCCCTCCAACTATTTGTTTTATGTCACAGTGGTTCTACATCTCCCTGCTGCCTTTAAGTTGTCCTCAGCACTTCTTCAGTGCAAATCTATAATAGAAACTCATCAAGGCCCAAAAAGCCACGAGCAGCAAGATGCAGCCCAAGAACAGACACCCTGAAACCCTGCAGTTTAAAGGACTCGTTATTACCGAGGGAAAGGAGAGGACATATTAAGTCAATACGGAAGAAGCATTAGAGAGCTGTGTCAGAGGAGGGTTAGGTTGGATATTAGGAAATATCCGGAGGGTGGCTGGGCACTGGAACAGGCTTCTCAGGAAAGTGGACACAGCCCCAAGGCTGACAGAGTTCAGGAAACATTTGAACAATGCTCTCAAGCACATGGTGTGATTCTTGGGGCTGGCCTGTGCAGAGCCAGGAGTTGGACTTCAATGTTCCTTGTGGGTCCCTTCCAGCTCAGGATGTTCTGCAATTCTATGATTCTGTGACATATCAGGCCAAGTCATTGCCTAGGATGCAGTGACAAGTTGTTTAAACATCCCCGGATCAGTTTTTTGAGCTTTTTGAGCAACACACTGGCAATAGATAAATTTACATTACAAATGAGACAGTTACTTTTAGGCAAGGCTGCCTGAACATTGACAGGTGCTATCACAGAAAGTGGAGCATGTTTTTTTTTTGCAAGCACATTCTGAGAGATGTGTTTCATAAGGTGGAAGTCCTGATTTAGTCAAACAACCTGCAACACTTCTTGCAGAGGTAGCTGAATGACATGTGAGGGCTTGCTTTGTATAGGAGGTCAGACTAGCTGATCCAATAGTCCATTCAGAGCTTAAAGTCTCGGGGAGCCTATAGTCTGAGCTACAGACATAAGCCTCTTACTGGGAGTTGAAACAGTTTTTTTATTGTCCATAGATCATGTATAGAGGAGAAAGCAGACCAGACGGTGAGCAGTGGGTTGCATACACCAGGGAAGATGTAATTTGAAAAGGAATCCGTCTTTATACTGAGTCATAACAGAAGTTTTATTATTACCTCTCCATGTGTGGGTATAATACCTTATTTAAAGTTGGAAATACCAAGTGACTCTGAAGTAAAGATTACAAAGCAGAAAGACTTTAGAGTGGTTAACAAGATCTCACATTAAACATCACCCTATGCCCGAAGATGAAAGGAGAAAATCAACAGAAATACAAACACTTAAGGGTTGTTATTGCTGTTTTTAAATTTGCCCATCCTCAATGGATATGTAAGCTCGGGGAGGTGCTGCCCTATGTTTGCTCATCCCTGGTCTTTCTCAGCTCACCTATTGCTTGGGTGTATTAGCAGCAAATAGCATCTTAAAAAAAAAAAAAAAGAAAAATCACCTCTGATTTGCATCGAATCAAAGGAGTTTGTAGCTATCTGAAGTTTTACAAGTGGGGACTCCACTTTAGTGATGAAGTTTCAATGGCTTATTTCCTGGTACTTAGAGGAGATTTGTACTGCACCAGTAGCTTGTTAAGCTGTTACGCTGTTTTGTAGGTACTAATTTCTTTTAATGTGAGTTTACTTTGTCTTGCTTTGTTTGCTGTTATTTCTTGAGTGGGTTTGGTTATCTCCTCCTTAAAAGGAGATTTCAGACTGATAGTATTTGCTTAAGAAAGCCATAGACATTGCCTTAACCTTCAATGCATTTGTCACTATTTGGGAGGACCCACTTTCTACGGACTCTAAGTAAGTGTTTCTGAGTTAATTGACAAAGGTGAGAAATTTCTTAGGAATGACACCTGACTGTAAAAATTAATATCATCATGCTAAACATTTTCTAACTAAAACATCAAAAATTTATATGAAAAGAGGAAAATTAAAATAGTAGATAGACAGACTTGTGTGGTGGGTGGGGTTTTTTTCCACTGATGTTTGCTCCAAAGTTCAATAAAGCCAAGGAAAGATCCTCTTTCAGTCTCTTGAGTCCCATAAAAACCAAAATGCTTGTGTATCTACTACTGTATTTATAAAACACATAAAACAAGTAGCGTGTACCTAATAGCAAAAACAAAGCAAGGCATGTCCTGATGCCTTTGAGAAGCCCAAGAGTCTCACATAAGCAAAAAGCATTGCTGTGAATATACAACTTGATGAAGAGCTCAGTTTAAAATAAAAAAAAGTGATAATAATTTCCCTCACAATGAAGAGTTACAGAATATTCTCGCCAGATCACTTTTTTTTTCTGGTCCCAGTTTTCAGTGAGAAACAAAAGTTAAGGTTTGGGGAAAGTTGAAAAGCACCTTGTAAGGATTTCAGGAAACTCTTCCATGTCAAGTTTTGGTGCAGGAGTTTGGAGGAGGCTGCCGGTCACATAAATGCACAAGTGGATTTATATCATTCTGGCCAAGATCCTGAACTTCCCACGGACCTTTGCAGTTGCAGCCACAGTAAATTGTGTTACTTAGAAGTAACTGTCAGTATCATGAACATTATGTTAATCTTCAAAGCTATGTAATTTTTTCTTTGCAAGGAGAAGTCCAAGCAGCAAAGACACACCTGAGTTAGCAGAGCTGCCATGAATCCAAGGGCAACCAGCAGCAAGGACTTGCCGTGTCAACAGATTAGATCCAACAAGGGAGCTTTGCTGATTTAAAATACCAAGTGTTTTTAAAAATTTAAATTTATTTTACCAAGCGATTTTTTAAAGTAAAACGTAAAAATCTGGGAGCAGAGAACATGGTCTAAAACTCCCTTCTGCTAGTGAAACATCCTACCAGCCCTTCTCTATGTTTTAGTATTTCTTTGGGGTTCGACACAGGATGACTTTATCAACAGAAGTGGAAATAGCATGGGCCAGCCAATTCAGGCCAGATAGAGAACACCAGCCAACTTTCATCTGATACCTGAATTTCCACAAAGAGTTGAAAAACCCACTCTTCCTTTTCCTTTATTTATTTTTTTTTTTTAATGTGCACACATTTCCTCCCTCTTTTGCCCCAGTTCCCCATTATCGTCACTTGTTGTGGTTTTCACTCTTGAAGAGTGAAAGAGCCCAGAGACAGTTGAATTAGGAAATTTTTGTACAACTTTTGATGGGGTGGAGCACCTAAGCACCTGAAATGAGATCATCACTATGTTCCAATTTCAAAGCATTCATAATTACTACAGAAATTCCCTTACTGAAAAAGAACTGGAATTTTTTAATATTTTTTTCATTATTATTTGAATCTCAGCTGCATAAGAGCAGTATTGAGGAATCCCAGCCAAAATCATGAGCACTCTCCAGCCTTTCTTTCTCATTACTTTACTGCCTTTGCTAACCACTGTTGTAGACTCAACAGCTAATATTCCTTCTTTCAATTGGAGAACTTCGGGTCAAAACAAAGAAAAATGTGAAGAAGCTGCACATTTAATAGGAGAAAACAGAATCACAGGGATTCAGTAATTTGCTTTAAATCACACCAGAAATCCACTAGCAAGACAGACTCAAGCCTGGATTCCATATTCCAGTCTATGACTCAAATATTCAGGTGGTTTATATATGTATTTTATTCACATCTTTTAAGCAATAACATCAACAGTTGAAAGTGCAAAACCACTCTCAAACAGGTTGTTCCTGGTTCTGCTGTACATTTTTCATATTGGAAGCTCAAGAGTTTAACAAATTCGTGATTATTATTATTTATTACTGTAAACTGGCTTATGTGACACTGTCTGAGACTGCATTATCATAATGAACCTGAGCACAGCACCCACAGTCCCTCCCACACGAGGGAATGAAAAATTTCTAAGAATCCGATTTCTAAGTATGATCTTTGGCGAATACCAAAGAAATATGAATCACCTGTCATGAGTCACATGAAAAAGTTACAAGGCAGAAAACCAGAGCTGTTCACGTGAAACATTTTGCATGAAAGAAGGTGGCCAGCTGACTAGGTCAGCGAAGTGGCTGCACCACCTGCGAATTTCCACTGAGATGTTTTTATTTTTACACGTGGAAAGCGAAAAATGTCTCCTTTGTTCAAGACACTGAAGCAGTGGGAAATGAGTGTTGAGAGTAGCTGTATTTAAACCAAAACCTGCCTAAAAAAAAAAAAAAACACCCACCCTTGTCAAGACCAATTTATCACACCGCAAGTTTTTAATGGATGTGAGAAGCAGGTTGATCTGAAAACAAAACTAGTTAATAGCAGGTTTTCTATTGCTCTTACCACATTCGTACCATAGAGATGGTGTCTAAAAGACAAGCAGCGTGTCTGTCTTTAACCCTCTCCTTATTACATGATTCACTGTTGTGTCTGCTCGGTAATTTTGCCGTCCCTGGGCTCACCTTGCAGTGGGTCTGCAGTGTGGTCTGTGCTATGTGAGTGGCTGCTGTTGGTACCCACATGAGCCAGCTTGGAGGTGTCTTGGGAATCACCACCTGAACCACGGCCCCTTTGGTGCAGACATACCCAGAATATTTCTTTGTGGATTTATTCACATCATCTGCCTGTGAGACAGAGAATTAATATCTTCTGTCAGCTCTGCTTCGGAGGTGATAAACTGCTGCCTGGTGAAGTGGTGGGGCTTGCCCACAGTCAAACAGAGAGTCTGGGGAAGAACGAGGAGCTGTCCCCAAATTATCTCAATCTTGCCCAAAAGAAAGTGCTTTGCTGCCATAACGTCATTATCCCAGGATGAACAACAATTCCATGCAACTCTGGGGATATTTCAGTTCTTTCTTTCCAGATAGGGACTCTGTAAAAGACCAAATTTGAAATGAAAAATCCTAATCTATGTGGATAAATGACTGAGTCGCCAAGGACAGAGTATGCCTTCGCTGTTTGACAGAAAATGGAAATTCCAGATAAAGGCAACAGAAGTAGTTTTGGTTGTCTTGGAGTTTAAGGAAAACATATCAGTGTTTTTAGTATGATGCACAAATGGTTCCTGACCTGGTGGTACCCCAGCAAATGAAGCAGGAGAAAAGAGCAGGGAGGACATGACACAGGTTGGCGCACAACTATCATGAAAAGATGGGGTTCGTCCTCAGAAAAACATTTAGGATAGTTGGTGATGTTCCAACAAAGTTGACACCACTGCAACAAAATGACAAAAATGTGGAACAGCTTTTCAAAGCATCGGTTTTTATCCCCACTACAATGTTTACTTCTCCTTTAATACACTGAAAATAAAAGATTTCCATCCCAGAGGAACATTCTGGACATGCTACATTATACAGTAACATTATGCTCTAACGTTTCAGTCATCTAAATATTGTTTTTGGGATTACTCATGGAAACTTCACAGTGGAAGAGGAAAGGGGAGGGGAAGTTGCATGGAGAAGGGAGGGGGGAAACATCCCTTACTAAAGCTCCATTAGCTCCAGAAAGGAACTCTGTGAAGTGCATGAAAAATATTGTGGATTATTCAAAGACATCTATAATTTGAGTGTCTGTTTTCAATGTCAAGTTTCCTCCTAACCCCTATCACTTTTTTCCTCTGTTTTTTTTAATGTTTTTTTGGTTTTTTTTATTTCTGCAGAGGAGGATAATGATTGTTACAGAAGTAAGTGGGGGAAAGATGGATTGTCTTTATATGAAATGTAACCGTTGGGTAAGGCAATTAAGCGGAACAGAAAATAACTAGGATTAAAACCCTTTTTTAGATCCTGCCAGGGCTGAAGTTGTTGTCACGGGGAAGATGTGTTTAAGCTCCAGCAAAGTTTGGGTGAGGCGACTGCGAAGATGATGGTCCAGCGACCGCCAAACCTTCAAAATGACAAACAGAGGAGGTAACCTTCCCCTGAAAGAAGGGCACTTTCTCTTCCCCCCACCTCTTTTTAATATCAGATGCTAACCGCACACCTGGGATAAATATAACCCTACAGCTGTCACGCGGGGCTGGGACCTTGGGGAGGAGTGGGCTGGTGGGAACAGCATCTCTCCTCGCCCCCCACGCGGGCTCCTCTCGGCCGGGGTTTCAGCTGGCACTTCCAGCGAAGGCAGGTGGCAAAGCCCGCGGTGAATCACCCAGCCGGCAACCTTTGAGTCAAGGTTGGGGAGAGGGCTCATTTTGGGGTGGAGAGCCATGGGTGCTCAGGAAAGAGCAAACCCACAGGAACTCAGCAGCAGCTGGGGAGAGCAGGAGGCTCCATTAACCCTTTGCTCCCCCTGTTTGCCCTCGCAAGGGGAGCGACGCGTAGGGGAGGGCTGCAGATAAAACAAGAATATGTCAAATTGCACGGTGGTTTGTGCAACGCTGATCATCCCTCATCATCAGGCCAGACCTCTTTGCTTTGGAGAACCAGTTTTAGTAGGCTTCGAGCCACATGGGGGGAGAAAAAAGGAGAAAAAACCCAACCCCTGGTACCCACGAACGCGGGGAGGACGCAGATTTGTGAAAGCACCTCCCATGTGAAACAGGGGGCAAGCTGCTGTCAGAGCAGTTTCCCCTCCAGCTGCTTGAAAACAGCTCCGTTTTGCCACCTCAGGTGCCAGATCCCTGGATGCTGCAGCCCTCCCTCCTCTCCTCCGCGCCTGCACCAGAGCCAGGGCACCAGCTCACCCCCAGCCCTCCTCTGCTGGGTCAAGATGGCAGATCCGAATGACAGCAGTAATGACAGCTGATGGTATAATTAGAGCAGTGAATTAAGTGTGGGAGTCCTGCAATTTGAGAGGTAGCTTGTGACCTCTGGGCTGTGTCCATGGTCGATGTGTGCCCTGGGACACCGCTCCGTGATCAGTAGCAAAAGAGCGCACATTTCATCCCTTTTTGCCCCAAAAACATGCTACGTAGGGGAAAAAAAAAAAAAGACACCACGTTCAACCTGCCCCACGGTTTGGGAAAAAAGTAAATTTGATGCTGGGTAGATAATCTACTTTGACAATTCCCTTTAATAGCAGTAGTATGTAATATTTCTAAATTGCTTGTACTAGAAGTTGCGCGATCAGGCACTAATGGACTTCACTGTGACCTTGTTCTCCCCAGGCAGCCTGAACTTACAGACTGGTTTGTGGTTCTTGAGCTCACCACTGCTCCATACATCGCCTTGGCTGCTGGGGGGATCAAAACATTGTTTTCCCCCTGTGTTACAACAGGGAAATTTCAGACACGGAACTTTCTGGCATTTGCTCCTGAGGAGAAAGTGGGGAAATGAATCTGTCCTGTTTATTCTGGCTTAAATATGGAAACATCTGCTAAACTGTCTCTGTTTGCCTCCTGGCTGCATTAAAGTGATGACAAATTTTGTCACTGATTACTGACTATGTTTCACTACTTTTTTTATTTTATTTTTAGTTTTATTTTAGTTCTGTGCAACACTTCGGACTGCTGTATCTGGTGGTTTGGCTGCCTACAAATTCATAAGGATTAGATCTATGTATCAGCCTCATGATACATATTGATGAGCTGCCCCACAGCTGTAAGTCGGTGCAGAACTTTGTCAACTTTCCAGGAAGGTCCCAAATATCTATATATTTATATATATAAAATACATACATACATACATACATACATATATATATATATATATATAAATGGTCCATGTATCTATAATCTATTTTAATATATTTATATATGAATATCTATGCTTGTACCTTGCCTCTGGGTTGGCTTTCTGACCAGAAATTGATTTGAGAAATAGAAAAGGATTTGAGCCGAAATCCTATTGCTGAACACAGCATATCAATGCTAAGCAAAGAGTTCAAAGTGGAATTGTAGAAAGAAGTTCTCAGCCAAGGAACCCTGGCAGGGAGTGCTCAGAGCTTTGCTGGGGAGAATGAGCCAGGTTCAAGGGATGGTCACCTCTCTCCCAGGAATCAGAAGATAACCCATAGGCCAAAGGAACCTTACAAAGTCAGGAAGTATTTGAAGGAGGAGGAAGATTCTAAGGGAGCTAAAAAACTTCTTTGCAGATGTTCCTGGCTTAGGGAAAAAGCTCCTGGGTGGAGCAGAGAGAAAAGCTTCTAGAAGATGGAGAAGGAACGGAGGAACTAATGGGCTGTGAGGTTTGGGTCCTACTCAGAAGTTTGGTTCGATAGCCCGTGCCCTGAGGAAAGGGCACTGACGTGCATTTTGGGGTGGCTGTAATCCTTCCTCAGCTGCTGAGGCAACACACCTTGCAAAGAGCATTTAAGTGGGCTGAGTGTAATTACCTGATTGGCATTAAGTAACAGTGTAATTAGCACTTTTTGGCACATCTTCCCCTGAACACACGGTATTCAATGGTTTTGTAAATAAGATATTTATATGACACTCCCAGCAATACTCTTAATGATGACTTTAAACGTTATTTTCCACATTTTGCAAAAGTAATGCTTAATTAGGGCTGCCGGAGAGAGGGGATTTCTGGGGTACAGAGAGATTGAGTTAATAGGCTAAGTTCTGCTGATTGTTGTAAACTGTGGCCAGTGTAAAGGACTTTAGTGAGACAGCTTCTGAGACTGTAGCGGTAGAAGAAAATGCATTTATGGCTCCTCAAGAAAATTCCTATTCACCTGCGAACCCGGGGAATTCCTTACTGTACAACAGAACTGCAGCAAGATGCAGGAGAACGGCTCAGGATTTTTGAGAGAAATGATTGTAACCTAAACCATTGGACATTTAAAATGACTCAGGGAAGGAACTGCATCTTCATTCTGCAGCTGTCTGTTCGGATCTAACAACTTGATCTGAAGTCTCACGATGTGAACAGTACAAACACCCTGCTTCAGCATCTTTGCTGCAACGCCACGTTTCATTTCTAGCAAAATAGAATCCCAAATAATCACCAAATGCTCCCTTTTGCTGATGGGAAGAAAGAAGTAACAGTCTCGGAACGTTATGATTATTAATCTTGTCTAAACCTCCTATTTTTAGCTGAGATGTTTTGTGTAGGAACACTTTGCTATCTCTACCTGTGACTGCCAAAGGGTGAGAGGAGAGTTTCCCGTGGGTTGTTCAATCCCAAGTTTTCAGCAGGGCTTCTTGTGCATTCCGTGGTAATGGCTGGTTCAGGCCATGTGTTGGATTAAGCTTCCTTATTGGAAGATTAGGAAATGCGATGGTTTCTTCTTGTTCCCAGAGAAATAAATGCTTTAGGCATTTGGTGGAACCCTGTGGCTGATCATGAATCACAACTTTTGGTCAATCACCGCTCAATATGTGTCTACAAAATGCTGGGGGAGGAGAGGGTCAGAAATGTAATAAACTCTGTGCTTTCTCTGCAAAATTAAATTATTGCTGTGAGATTTGGATGACGTTATTAAGGTGACACAGTGAGAAATACAACTTTTTTTCCCTTTATTGCCTTGAGTCAGTTGATAATTCACAGCAGTGAACAAAAGAATGCCAGTGGATAACACATGTTAGCAAGTCTCTGCAAAATTACCATCCGTATTAGACTTTATCACTGAGATCCGCTGCCAGTTCGCATTAGAATTCAGAGTGCTGACAAATGCATTTCTCTTAACACGATCACCATTATTTATTTTTTTCTTTTTACTAGACAGGAGCAGGGCAGTGACTGGTAAACAGAGCTCCTGGCACTCCTGAAGGTTGTTTATTGAGGGAGAAGGATCTTATCATTTCAGGACAGCTACATCCTGCTTGTGGGAATCTGAAAGTCGTGTAACCATCAGCATGAAGCATTTACTTGTGGTCCCTTGTGCCATCAGGGAAGTGGAGGCAGCGTCTCATGGACTCAGACAGCACCTCGGTGCAGCATCTTCCTTCCTCTCCTCCTTCCCATTCCCTCCTGGCACTGCTGCCCACCACATGGGTTCTTGGAAGGGATTTATCATCATCATGGCTTTGCACCTGGAAGTCCAAGAGGAGGCTGGGACACCACAGCAATGCATTGTCACATTTGACAAAGGGAGTTTGTGCTTCAGCTGAACTCCATCTCCTAAGCATTGCTTGCTGGTCAGCAAAAAGGCCTAAGAAAGATATTTATTATTATTATTATTA
>VWZG01005238.1:9115-23977 GCA_013396735.1 Grallaria varia
ATGTAAATACAAGAAGCATGTAATGTAAATAAATGAGATGATTGGTTTATTATCTTCCTTATTTCATTATAAAAAAATTTGAGTACTTGCTTGTATTTATTTTGAATAAGTTGCTATCTACTTTTTGTTGGTTTGCAACAAAGGCTAAGTGGCTCTGCAGGGAGAGTGCAAGAACAAATGCAAATATAATGCAGCATGTCTGCAGCTTTTCAGATGCTATGGAAGTGACCAGAACATGAGGATCTGTACAGAACTACTCTGTAATATTCCTTTTCTACAATGTTTGTACCGTGCTGTGTTATAGTCAAAAGTGACAAGCCAATAAGATTGTTATATTATTGTATAGGTCTCTGAAATGTCATGTTTCTTGCAGGTGATTGTGCTTTTAGTTGTCTTCAATAGTTTCTTTCTTGATAGATTATTTATCTTTGAAAATACCTTTGTCCATCAGTTCTATGTTTTGGCGCAAAATTGGAGACTACTTTTGAATATTCAGTGGTGAGCGAACCCAAATGAATTCCTCACATTCTGGGACAGAGCTGGACATTGACTATATTTGCCAATAGGCATGGTCGCATACCATCTGTGTGGGAATATGTGCATGTAGTGTCAGTTTTTTTGCTTTCCATTAAAAAAAAGGCTAATCTTATGACCCCTTGTGAGGTTGTGCCAGGCCATGGACCACAGCTTGATCAATAGTGCCTTAGAGATTGCTGGGAGTCAGAACAGTGAGCTTTGGAAAAAAGAATAGTTTGTGTGTTTGACTTAAATGATGCATACACATGTTAGATGACATTCAAAAAATGTTTTCACAGTTTGAAGTAAAATCAGCTGCAGAAAGAGCTAGTGCTGAGTTGCAGTCAGGGTGTGAAGTTTATTTCAGAAGGAATGCCTCTGCTATCTCTACCACTACCCACCCCACCGTGTTTGAACAGACCAGCCTGTGTTCCTGCTCTCAGAGGCAGACACACAGTCACATTTTGCTAAATCCAGAGAAACAGTTTTCCAACAGGATTCTTTTTCTAAGCATCACTTCGTTGTCACTGTTCTTTCCCCAGTGGAAAACTCATCTTTTTTTCTGTTTCAATCCATATCTTTTACTGAAAGAACAAAAAAACCCAGCATTTTTGTTCCCTTTGAAGTTGCCCTCAGAGCAAAATATGACCTCCTGCTTGAAGCAGAACATCTGACAAGCTTCTCCCATTGATGATAGTGTGGAAAGCACATCTCAGTGACCAGACAAATTGTCTCGGACTGACATGTGTTTCTGCTTCTACCCGTGATTTATCCCCTCTTTATCCAGACAGGTAGTCTGTATCAGCATGCAGCTCCCATGGTACCTTCTTGCTCTACGGCAAAGATGTCTCTGCTGCAGCTCTCCATTCCTGACAGGTGGCACATCTGTCCAGAGAACCCAACACATCAAACTGCTGCAAGCCTGAGCTGTTCAAATTCCAAGGCTAGATAAGATATGGGTAAATCCTAATTTATTCTAAAAAATGCAAATTTTTGTGTTCCTTTTGCTTTAAGTCCCTCTACCACTTTATGTCTCAGATATTTTTTGTCCTTGTCCTCCTGCATACATGCTACCCACATCCTATCTTCCTGAACAGCACAACATATTGCAGGTCTGGCAGGGTGATTCTGTGCACCAGTGAAAGAGCAGAATGTCTGCCCTTGCCTTGCACTGCTAGAAGAAAACATTTGCTGTGGCAATCCCCCAGCCCTCACAGCCCGTCTCGTGTTACATTTGGTAGAAGAGAAAGAGGTAGTAGATAAGTAACTGCAGAGAAGGGGAAATCAATGGACGGAAGTTGTAAAGCATAATGATTTTGCTATTTTAATGCAAACATAATGATTTCATTATTTTAATTGCAAACGTCTTGATGAGGTACTGACAGAATTCAGGAATTGTTTCTTTTGAATGTTTACCTGCAGAGAGTGAAAAAGAAGCTAACTGGATAGGAATGTGTACGTTTTGGGATTTTTTCCTAAACGAAATTTGCGGCTGTGCATCCCCTGAGCTGCTGCAGGAGGGTAGTGGTTCACAGTGCAGAGAGCCCCACAGCTCAGTGATGTGATCACCAGAAAGTGCCAAACTGAGCACTATCTGTGCTCAGTGACTCTCATTCCTACAAATGGAATATTTTACACATGTAGTCATGTTGCTGCCTGTGGATTATTGCTGTGGATGTGACCAGTGTATTTTGTAGCTTGCACATTTGCATGCCAGCAAGCGCCTGAACCTTAGCAAATACAGATGAAAACAGGGTGTTGCAAACAAGTAAAGGAGTCTTCATATATTACTGCTATTGACAGTTTTATTCAATATACGCAGTTACAGTGCAAAATCCACATTCTGAAAAATACTGCCAAAGAAGTACCGTGACTCAATGATTTGAATGGATCACTTCTTGTTCCTGTGACATGACCCAGCTGACACACAAAAATGAACTGAAATCCCAGCTTTGTAATACATCCAGGATATCCACAGCTGCTTGAATAATACAAGAGAGATTCTGCAATCATTAGACTTTTAGAAAGATACAGCTAATTTACATCACAGTTACTGAATATTAGTCTTGCCTTCTTCATGTATTAAATCAACAGCTTGCTCAGAAATTATAGCTGAGACAGGGAATGAGTAAGTCCCTTGTGTACACTCCAGTGCTGGTTGCCTGAGTGATGCTTAGGCTAATGCATATCTCATGGTACAGAGCAATTTGCTTGCTTTTGTGGAAGATAAACAACTGTTTTCCTCTTGATTCTTTGGGGTCACAGTTTTTTTGCCTGACTTTCATCCAGTCAGAAAAGTATGGTTAACAACTTGCTCTCTAACTGCTCTAGTAATTTGGTGATTATTTTTGTAGTGCAAACATACTTGTAGGGTCACTTTGCCCTCTGCAATTTTGGTTGTAACTTGAACAAAACTTGCAGTGACATGTAAACCAAGTGAACAATGTTAGACCTCTCTGGGTATATTTGCTTTTTAAAAAAACCATGTCTTTGCAAATCAGTACTGTACAATATATTATCCTGTTAGATTGCTACATCTGCTTTGGAAATTTAAAAATATGTCTTTGATCTGCTGTAGCTGATTCACATACCTTTCACAGGGTACTTGGCAACACAGCAAATCAATTTCTAATAAGAAACTACTGCAATATTAGTTCAGAGACACAGATTAGAAAAACATCATAAAGCATGTAACAGGTAGGCTACAGTCACTAATTCTTAATTTCTACCTGGGGAAAAAACATTCAAGTTTTTGTAAAATTTCAGTAAACCTGAAGTCTAGTCTAACTTATGAGTTTTAATTAAATAAGTTGCATGTTCAAATGAGTGCACTAGAAATGCTGATGATTTTAAATCCTTCTTCTGTACTGCCTATGTTAGAAAGAGAGAGTGCTGAAACATATCACACTCACCACCCTAGAAGAGATTAATCCCAACTGAGCCACTCTTCCAAGGACACAGTCCTGTGGCTCAGATCTCATGGCAGTATCTCACCACTGAGAGCCCTCAGACAAACAAGAGTCACCAGCTAGGCTTGCTGTCATTGCCATGCCATAATCTGCCTTTGGGGGTTTCATGCTGCCAACAGCTCTGAGCCATGTTCTGTGTGATTGATGTGATCAAAACAGGAAGGCTAGCCACAGCTCAGGACACACACAAGCTTGTGCTCAGGTGCTTTTGAAGTCAGTAGAGTCTCAGTGTGTGGTAGAGTCTTTTGTAGGAAAGGTATGGAATTAGTTCTGAGCTTGAAGTTCATTGCTCAGTTATTAAAAGGAGCTTCCATAAGCAGCCTATTTACATAAGTGGAAGCTGAGATAGCCTTGAGAGGAGAACTTGCATTGCAATGGTTCTGCTAATGTTCCATATGACATCAAAGCTGAGCTCTACAGAACCGCAGCCCAATTGATTTTGGTACCTGAAGCAGATGTCATCACACCTTTGACTGCAGAGAAACAGATCCATAACCACAGAATCATAGAATGGTTTGGATTGGAGGGAAAATTGAAGGGAATGGCTGTGATACTCTGCTGATTACCAGTGAAGGAAAGAAGTTATATTGACAAATCTAATTTTGAAACCCAAGTCTTCTAAAAGCAGAATACTCCACAGGATAATTTTTAAAGTAAATAATGTGTTGTATTCCTTATATATATTCTTTCAGAGAACCATAGGGAAGTTCCCACTTAGAATCACAATGAAAGTTAGCAGATACCAAGACCTGTACTATGTTAGCATTTCTGTTTGGAAGATCCTATTTTCCAGCACTCTGCAGTGTGAGCTGGTGCAGATTCTGTGTATATTATATATTAGTCTTCACCTGCAAAAATAAAACTTTGTGTTCCAGCACTTGTCCTGAAGCTTGTTATGTCAGCTAATTCTTAACAAGGGCTGAAGTAGGAAATCACATACCAAGGAGGTCAAATATTGTGCATATGACTCATAGTGTGGAAAAAAACAAACTCATTGTAATAAACAGGTGCCGATATATTTTCAATTATAGCTTTTTTAAAAAAAGGTTGTTCTCATTTGGTTCTTTTTGATAAAGGAATCCACATACCTCTCTTAAATCTGTTTAAAAAAACCCACCATATCATGGCAAATGTTATTTCTGTGCACAGCACCCCCTTGTTTTCACTGTGATCTTCAACTTTCATAAGGGTGGGAATAAAGCGGTGACTGCTTCTGTCCGTAGTCGCTGCTTCCGCAACCCTCCTGATGGTAGCGTCTAGTCCTCTGCTTGGGCTCCTCTGTGCTTCTGCCATACTAGTAATTTCCAGTGTGATACCAAAGCAGTAATTGTAGGAGTTTTGTGATCTACGCTGTTTCTTCAAATCTGCTGGCTTCAGTTTTACATTTCCATTTTCAAGCAGTGAAGTTCTGCATTCTTGTCAAGACTTACCGCAGCTGCATTTCCATGACCAGGCAAGAATAATGAGACATTTGCAATAGCATTCTCCAAGCCTGATACACACAAATGCTCTTTAAAAGAAATCACACACCTGAAAGTTGGCTATCTGACACTCTTCTAAGAAAAGAATGGCCAATGTGTGGGTTTGTGCATCAGAACTTCCATGAATAGTGTTTTGTTCAGAGCAGTGTTCCAGCGTCCAAATCTTCATGACCCCAGAAGTATGGAATACATAATCCCCTGAAAAAAGCAAATGGTGGCTAAGTAATGTGAACTATCCCCAGAGCAGAAGCACAGTGGACATTTTCTCCAAGTAAAGATAGGTCTTTCCTTTGTGAACAGTACCATGTTGCCAAATTTTGCTTTAGGCTGTGTAGCATAATCTCTGAATGACATCTTTTACACTGGTAGTTTACCAGCATCCTTTACTCATACACAGTCAGTTTCACTAGGTGTTCAAGAGACTGACAGGGCTTTTGAAGGTAATGAACTGCTTTACATTAAAGAAAGATTAAAGTTAAGTCTTGAAAGCATCAGAGAGGGACTGTGAGATGGAGAGGGAACTGCAGCAGAGGCATGAGGTGAACAAAGGAGTTTAATGATATGCGTAACTGGAAGAGCAAGAACGCCTTATGCTGAAACAAGTTGTGCGGGGAGGATTTAGTACATTTTCTACGAAATCTGTCTTCTCTGGTATTAATATCGTGGTTGGTCTACAACAAGAACTGGAGGTGACTAAGAGATTGCAAGATTGATAAGTGACAGCACAGTGAATACTTTTTATTGTAATTACTGTATAAAATACCAGAACAGACTTGAAAATATTGCAGTCCCTGTAGAGTCCATGTTACCTGGAAATAGAGAATATGGTAGTACCACAACCTCAAAAAAAAAAATCTTAGGAAGAACTAAGGACCGTACTAGCCACAGCCGCATTTTGCAACTCAACCCAAAGAGGCATACAGGAAAAAGAAGCTGAATTTCAGAAAGCAAAGGAAGAAGAGTGAGTTTTCATAGCTACGTTGCGTAAAAGACGTTCATATTTCTAAGGCAATGGGCCCTGGACTCAGGAGCAAGCTGCTACAACCCCACTTTAGCACTGAAAGTGATGAAAAGTCTTTGGGACTTCATTTCCCACAGAACTAGATATCACTTTAGCGCTGACAATGTCAAGTGCTAGGACACTGGGGAAAACTAATTCCATTCATGCCCTGTTGTCTAGTGCTGAGCGGTGCTGAGCCAGCTTGCGAATTTTGGAGGCCCTGTTTTGTCCCAGGAAATCAAAAATAGGAGCTTAGAATATTGTATAGAATTCTGCAGTCTTCAGCAGAGGCATGAACATATGTAAGATTGCACAACTGTTTAAGGGAACTATACTTCTGATGTTTGTAATCCAGCAAGGCAGAGATGTAGGATTTAACTGCTACATATCCACCTAAGATCAGGACAGTTGGATATAGCTGGTGCAAGGTCTGTCACTGCTTCTGTGACTGTATTACACCACAGACATACCTAAGACAACTTTAAATTAGTGAGCTTGGAAAGTGCTAGCAATATTGTTTATCATTCAAGTACTCTGATTTCGCATATGGGTTTTATATAATTATTGAGCTTTCTGCTATAAGAATCTGAATCATCTGCTATAAAACTTATTCAGATATAACTACAAAATGTGGTAGTTACTGTGGAGTTGTTCAAAACATTGCCACTTAGAGAAGCTTTTTGAACTGATGCACCTGAGAAATTGTT
Source organism: Grallaria varia (assembly GCA_013396735.1). Classification (NCBI taxonomy): domain Eukaryota; kingdom Metazoa; phylum Chordata; class Aves; order Passeriformes; family Formicariidae; genus Grallaria; species Grallaria varia. The sequence goes on from VWZG01005238.1 coordinate 15,789, forward strand.
CCTCCTCTCAGGCTGTGTTTGCACAGCGAGGAGGCATCAATTCATTTATCTGCTCTAAGAGCAGCCCTTCATCTATCTTGAATTGACATGTACTTCATATCACTCTGTTATGCCAGTTTATGGTTAATAATGACATTCATATAGCTCTGCCCTTGTTTGAAAGAACTATTCAGCAGTCTGACCACATATCCCAGCACGCAGCCAGCAGGAACGGGCAGGACAGGCTGTGTTTGCAGTAGTGTGACAACCAGCAATGGCAGCCGAGCTGTGGGTAGACAAAGGCAATTTTTCTAAAAATCTTCACAGAGACACAGCAATGGTCACTGATATGAGAGCTCCTCTTCTCTAGCTGCAGCCACTACCTGGGAATATAAGGTACCCTGGAGCAGTCAAATAATCCTCAGCAGTTTTTGGCTGAGATACCAACCACCAGGTTTATTCTTCTGTTAAATGTGTGTTGCATTTCACACATTTCCTTTCCACCTCTCAAGGATACCTTTCTTTGCTCCTTTCCAAACTTACTCTTCCCCATGAGTCATCCCTAGCACAAGAGTCTTCTAGCAAAGGCTGTATGTTTGAAGATGAAATTGCATTTTCTTTTTAGTATTGGGTGGCTGGTGAGTATGAAGGAGTCTAATGTGCTTGTGTTTTACACAACAATTTTATACAACTCAGTGATTAGATCCAGACTGGACTAGGGTTAGATATAGCAATGGCTGTCAAGGCAACCAAATTAAGATTGTGAAACACTAAAGATAGATGTGAGTGTGATCAGAGTCTGATTTAGAAGTCAGAATATTAAAAAATGCCATTATGAAATGAAATTCAGGACAGAGCAACATAGTCTAGTGGGTGGCATTCCTGACTGTGGAGGGGGCCTTGGAACTAGGTGGTCTTTAAGGTTTCTGGTTTCTTCCAATCCAAGCCATTCCATGATTTAGTGAAGAAACCGGAGCAACAGTAAGTGGGGAAGTGAACAGCACAGAGCAGCTTATTGTTGCTGGAGGCCACTTCAGATACCTGACAATGTGGTCAAGTGCCAATCAGGTTCACTAGTCAAACCCTTGTCCCTACCAGGCTAGATCAGATGAGGAAACCACTGTTCCCACAGGCTGACTGGCCAGCTGGCTGTAGGAGCCCCTCCTGACACTATTGTCTGTGGTGGGAGGCCAGCAGAGAGCAGGGGAGGGGTAGTGCCTCTACACCTGGACAGGTAAGTGACCACCAAGCTGCAAAAGTGACCTGTTCAAAAAGTTAGGCAGTGAAACCAGGGAGACAGGCAGCACTGTTACTCCAGGTCTTCCTAAGAGGCATAGGAAGAGAAGGGAATAGCAGCCAGCATGGCAGTCCTGAGTATAATGTTTTGCTACATAAATTCAGGCTAGAATTAAAAGCCTCTTTTACTCCAATTTCTTTCATATAGTACTTTAAATCAAGATAAAGATAGCTGCAAAATTAGTCAAAATCTGTAGCAATTGTTACAGAGGTGAGTATGCAATCATGCCTTAAAAGAGCCATGATTTCTGACATGCCTCTGTAGCCTGATTTGAGCCATTTATTCCTTGAAACCTCAACTTTAGGGAAGGTTGAGTGCACTCTCAAAGCTGTAAGTTAGGATATATCTTCTGTTGGTCTTCTTTATTAATCTTTCTGTACCTGAAGGCAAAATGCACAATCTGTGTCTCTCTGAGAGTTTAAAAGATCAGATTGCGTTTTATTTTTTAATCCATATAGTGCCAGCATTCAGTAGTTGTATGGAGCCTGCTAAAGTGCAAAAGGACAGGAAGGCTCTGGTTGACAAGAACAGGCAATGACTATAGAATTTTAAGTATACAGAAATACAGTGAAAAAATTCCAATATCAGCTGTGTTGTGTGAAGGGAGGTCAGTGACATTCAGGCAGAGAGAAACTCTTAGCTCTGCCATACTTAGATTAGGACAACCTAACCCATGCCCTTCTTTCCTTCCTTGTTTTATAATGGAATGTGTGATACCGTCCTCCACAGCAGAGCTGGTGTGAGTGTTTTCATAGAGGTTTACACCAGGATCCAAATCTCTGAAGTGTTAATTTGCTGATTCTTCCAGTAACTCCCCTCCTGGTAAAATGCCATTAAGCATTTGAACTGGGAGATTGAGTTCATGGAGGAAAAGTGTTGAGTTTGATGTATTTTCCCATGACTCCTTTCCCACCAAGTATGAAGTATGAAGTACACAATAAAGGCCAGGTCCTATGTCAGGGAATATGGGGAGCCAAAATAGTATTACTGAAAGGGACATCATGATTAGGTGTGTAACATCCAGTGAGGAGAACTCCACAACCAAGTGTCAATCCATTAAAAATAAAATGTTTGTGGACAAAGGAGACTTTTCAAGTAAATTAACTACTACTGTAGCCTGGCACCATCCCATGCAGACTGGCTTTGGTGATCCCACTGGCCTGGCTAGTAAACAAAAGTAGAATTGTTTTCTAATGTCTTAAAAAATCTTCTTAAAATTGGTGGTCCTAAGTGCTCTATTGCAAGACTCGTCTGTTATTTTTCATAAATAGTGATCCTCCAGTCCCACATCCTGTATGATAATTTTAGATATTTATTTCTAAGCATGGAACCTGTTGAACAGTCTTCCCAAGGTGTTTAGTCAGCTGATCTCCAAATACCACTCAGGTTAGGATGTCATCATCCTTTTATCCTGGGTTCACAATTTGCCTCAGGTAATCTCATTCCATTTAATAGGACTGCTGTTATTCCAGCAGCCCCTGAACTAGCAGGAATCTTCTCTCCAGGTTTGACATAGGATGCAATTATTTTCCTTTGAATGAAAATACCTCCAAAATGCTAGGTAGAGTGAGGCTCTAACTCATCCCAGTTTGAAGACTGTATATGAAGAAATACCCTGTAAAAGGCCATGGTGCCTTTTCCCTTCAGTTCATGAGGTGTCCCTCTTACTGATTTCAGAAAAAGCAAGGGAACTTACACTGTGTAGGAACATTGATTGCTCTGGTGATTTTTTTTTTTCATGTTATGAATAAGAGCTGCTGACACGTGCAAAAGTATTTTATGAGGTGTGATCAGGAAGTAAATTATCCGTGCCCTTCAGCATGGTCTACCAATTACTTCCAATAGCAAAACTGGTAAATTAATCCCAGTATTTTCAAACTCAGTTTCATTGTTCATATGCTGATTTTTTCCCAGTAGAGTGTTGCCCATTGAAATTGAGAGTCTACATATTGTTCATTTGAGGCAGGCATTTCTTACTGCTAAGAATACTCTAAGTACTATTTTCTAATTAAATTAGGGTTTTTAAAAAGGTTAGCCACGACAATCTAATAGGTTCAGTTCATATTGATATTCTGATGACACACTTCAGCTCAGCCACTTGTGACTGAAAAGGATGTTTTTCCAATTAAGAAATCTCTTTTTAAGGGTTTTTCCTAAATGACATCTATTTTACAGGAGCATGTGGACTAGAATATAATTTGTTTCCCTGGCTGCACATTCTCATAGTTCAGCAGGTAGCCCTTTTCATATCCTGTTGTTACAAAATTTTAACCTTGATGCCACAATGAGGTTACAGTGTCCAACACACAAAACTAAGTAATAAAAAAAATTTTTATGAACAGATAGTTGTAGTCAATCCATGCAAATTTCTTTCTAATGCATCAGGGAAAATCCCAAAGAATTCCACAGAAAATTTAGGGACATACTGAATTCATTAAGCAGAGTACCTGATACTTCAAGATATTCCATGTAGCAAGTGAAGGCTGATGGAATACAGTTATAGCTCTCTTTCATTTTGAGTTTGCTAATGGTACATAGGGACCCCTACATGGGTCCTCACTTCATTCTCTTAGGTATTGCCCAAGCAAAGGGAAAAAGACAAGGGCTATCTCAGGTGGCCTACAGGTAAACACATGTCAAAAATGTATGGATACAGTCAGATGAGGAGGTTAAAGAAGGAATCTGAATGAGAATGACTCCATATTTCTGCGGTATGTCTAGTGAATTCCCATCAAGTACAATGAAAGAAAGAAGAGAAGGAATAACACATTTAAAGACTGAGAGGACAATGTGGGCTATTTGATGATGGAAGCCAAATCCTTGACACAGAATGGAAAAAGGGTTGTGATTGTCCATGAAGGTCCTTGAAGATGAGGACAAGTAATTTATCCTTGTTGAAACAGAGAAGTACTGAACAAATGCAGATCAAGGAATAAAGTCAACAGCTACCAGATCAAACCCTGAAAGATCTTGTGGCTTTATTTCATTCTTCTCTTGATAATTGGTGGTAATTATCAGGCCAAAATTAAACTGAATAAAATTGATTCCATACAAATTTTGAAGGATGAAAATCAGAAAAAAAAATTTTGTTTGCACTTAATGCTTCTGTCTGAAACTGCATTTTGTTAGCTTAATTTTGCAATGCACCTTGAAGACATTTGCCATTACTGAAATTTGATAGGATGAATCCCATGATTGGAGTGCAGTTATCAATGGCGACAGGCTGTTCAAAAGGGACAGGCAAGGAAGGAAGGCAGAGGCATTGCGCTCTACACCAAGAAATGGATAGACTGAAGGGATCTCTGTCAAGAACAGCCACAAACAAGTTGAAAGCTTATGGGTGAGAATCAGAGACTGAGGCAACAAAGGAAACCCTGTGGCTGGTGTTTACTAGGAGCCATCTGATCAAGTGGAGCCTATCGACAGTAAAGGTTTTTTTAGTCCAGCTGCAGGAGGCATCAAACTCACCAGCTCTCATCCTGCTGGAGGACTTAAAACATTCCAACATCTGATGGACAAGCAGTACATCAAACTGTTAGCAACCCAGGAGACTCCTGCAACACATGGAGGATAACTTTCTAAGCCAGGTAATAGACAGCCCTACCAGAGGGACCTGTTACTGGACCAGATGGTCACCAATGCAAACGAGCTGATGGGTGACGTCAAGATTGGAGGCAGATAGAGCAGAGGAATAATGCACTGGTGGAGTCTGCTCTCCTAAGTGACATGGAACAAAGAAGAACAGTAAGGGGTTCTATAGGTATGTCAGACAGAATAGGAATGCCAAAGAAGTTGTAAGCTCCCAATGAACACGACTGGCAAACTGGTAACACAGGATGAGGAGGAAGTTGATGTACTCCACAACTTGTTTGCCTCAGTCTTCAAGGGCAGTCTCTCTTCCCATACCTCTTGAGTGGATGTACTGAAAGATAGGAACTGGGGGAGCAAAGTCCCTCCCACTGTAAGAGGATGTCAGGTCACCTGAAAGAACCTGAACATACATAGGTCTATAGGACCTGAAAAGATGCATTCCAGTGTCCCGAGGAAACTGGCTAAGGTAGTCACCAAGCCACTCTCCATGATATTTGAAAAGTGATGGCAGTCAGATGAAGTCCCAGGTGACTGAAAAAAGGGAAGCATGGCACCTGTCTTTAAAAAGGGTACAAAGCAGGATCCTGGGAACTACCGACCTGTGAGACATCTCTCTGTATCTGGGAAGATCATGGAATAGATCCTTCTGGAAGCTCATGGAGGACAGGGAGGTGGTTTGAGACAGCCAACAGAGCTTTACCAAGGGAAAATCCTGTCTGACCAACCTAGAGGTCTTCTAAGACTGAGTGACTACATCAGGGGACAAGGGAAGGGCTATGGACGGTATCTATCTGGGCTTCTGTAAGGCCTTGGATGCAGTCCACTCCCAACATCCTTATCTGTAAATTGGAGATTGATAATGGATTATGAATTGGATATGGACAATTAACTGGCTGAATGTTTGCACCCAGAAGGTAGTCGTCAATAGCTCAGTATCAGGGTGGAGATCAGTACCAAGCGGTGTCCCTCAGAGGTTCATACTAGGACCAGTCCTGTTTAATGTCTTCATCAATGACATAGACAGCAGGATTGAGGGTACCCTCAGCACATTTGGAGAGGACAGCAGCTGAGTGGTGCAGCTGATACACCTGAAGGATGAGACGCCATCCAGAGGAACCTAAATAAGCTTGAGAAGTGGTCTGATGTGGATATCAGGAGGCTCAACGAGGCCAATTGCAAAATTGCAAGGTCCCGAATCTGGGTCAGGGCAACAAAAAGAATCAATCCAGGCTAGGGGATGATGAAGACATTAACGGCAGCCCTGCAAGAAGGACTTGGTGGTATCAGTGGAGGAGAAACCAGACATGGTTGGCAATGTGCACTCACAGCCCAGAAAGCCAACTGTCTCCTGGGCTGCACAAAAGAAGCTTGGGCTGCAGGTCAAGGGTGATGATCCTTCCTCTTTACTCCATTCTGGTGAGACCCAGCCTGGAATACTGCATCCAGTTTTGGAGTCCTCATCACAGGAAAGAGAGGAACCTGATGGAGTAAGTCCAGAGAAAGGCCATAAAAATGATCAGAGGGATGAAGCCCCTCTCCTGTGAGGAAAGGCTGAGGGAGTTGGGGTTTTTCATCCTGGAGAAATCTCCAGAGAGATTATTGGTGGCCTTTTAGTATTTAAAGGGATCCTGTGAAAAAGGTGGGAACTGACTTATTAGCAGGGTCTGTTGTGATAGGACAAGGGGTAATGGTTTTAAATTGGTAGAGAGTGGCTTCAGACTAGACATAGGGAAGAAGTTTTCACAAGGGTGGTGAAACACTGGAATAGGCTGCCCAGAGAAGTGGTGGATGGTCCACCCCTGGAAACATTAAAGGTCATGTGAATAGGGCTCTGAGCAGCCTTATGTAGTTTAAGATGATCCTGCTCACTGCAGAGGCTTTGGACTACATGACCCTTAAAGATCCCTTCCAACCCAAACTAGTATATGATTCTATGATTTTTGTCTTAATTCTAGCTCACAGCAAAAATGGATGTCAACTTCTCACTTAGATTCCCTGTATAGCAGAAATCTCATCTAGGTGTTAAGAGAAAAGACCATCCTTATGTTTAGGAAAGAAAAAACTCTAAGGACAGTACTTATCCTAGGACGAGGCAAAGGGCTTCCCTACATAAAATGGTACTCCAGACCAGACCTGTAATGCACAGCTAGACAGCACGGAGAGCTTGGACGGTGACTACCACAGCTGTATACCAGCTGCATTCATTTGGGAAATTTTCATGAACACTGCCTTTGGCAGGAAAAAACAAATTACTCAAATCACTTCCATTAAGCACCCTAATTTAACTGTAAATCACAATATGACTTTTAAGAGCCATTTGCTTGTTTAACCAACCTTAAGGAGAATGGATATTGTATTTACATGAGTTTTTCTTCGCATTTTAAAATGTTTTAAATAACAAATTATTTCATATTGAGATACTCTGATATTACTATACTACTTTTTGCATTTTCATGTTTTTTATTTTATATTTCTATATTGAGAGATATTAACCAGCACCAGGAACAACAAGCCAACTGAGAATTTTGTTTCATTATGTCTGTGTGTGATTTGGTTTTGTACTACTGCTCACACTGCATTTCAGTAGATAGGAGAGAGGATGTGGGAACTCCTTGACATGACAAAGGAGAAAGAAATGCTGTCCAAAAATCTCCATTAACCTAAAGAGCATAAAATGATCAGAATCATGATACTTGTTAGCTGACTTTGGAATCAGCAATGTCTGGAGCTGCTTATTTCTGGCTCTGTAAGAAGGACTAGCTGCAGTGAGCTGAGTTGCTGTAGATGGTTTCAAGGGATAACAAAAGATAAATGAGCCAAACGGACAAGGCCTGTAGGAAATTAAATGAAAACACAGACTATGTGCTCTATACAAGATCACTGCTAAAACTGACTGCAAAAAAAATAATTAATTTATTAGAACAAACACACAGGTGCTAAATGTTTTTGCACCCAAACAATTTTTCTGTTATTTTCTTCTGTAGAGTAGGAAGAGGTGGTGACACCACACATACAAACTCTGCTCCTGTTTCAACTTTGGAGTGTATCTAATCAGACAAGGTTTAAGCAATTGCATATCATACTCCAAAGACAGTCAGTCAATGATCTCTGAATTATGTAGTTTATTCTTCTCCACAGACACCGCCTTGTCGCGGGGGAGAAGCTTGCGTGCCCTCATGAGGCTGTGAGCTATGCTGGCGGTGGTTGTGCCTCCGGTAGGGTCTCCCATGCTAGTCAGGTCTCAGCTGAAGGGTCAGACAAGGTGTGTCCATGAGCAGGAGGGGGTCGCTGGCCCCCCAGCGACCATCCTAGGAGAAGGACA
>VWZG01005239.1:0-57745 GCA_013396735.1 Grallaria varia
CTTGGCTCAGAAGGCAGCTGGAAGTCGTCTTTTTAACAGCTTGAACCGGTCTAATTAACGAATTTCTGTAATTATCTTACCTTTTTGACATATTCCTTGATTTACTGTCTACAGAAACCACTGGGCCGATTAGGAGTGGCCTTGGCTCTCTCTCCCCCACCATGTGTAGGTTATTTTCATGTCTAAATGGTTTAAAACAACCACCAAACACACTTTTTAAGAGATAAATCCCCTTATCACCAGGGGCGCTGCTGCTCCAGGATAACGTTGGGAATTCAATATTGGAGCTGCAGGGGAACCAGAGGAGTTCATGGTGGGGTGGGGTGGGATGGGGTGAGGTGCCTTCAGAGGATTTAAAAGCTGGTGATGAGCCCGGGGGGCACTCGGGGAGGTCTCAGAGGTGCCCGAAATCAGAGGAATGGGCAGCAGGAGCCTCTTCCCAACAAATCCAGGAATTTAATGTGTCCACGTGGGACGAGCTGGGGGCTGGGGAAGGTCTGTGGGGGTTGGATTTTTGCTACAAAGAGGTTCTATGTCTCCCCATTACCTGCATTCCCAAACAATCCATTCTTAATTAGGAAGAAATTAATCAATTAAGACGAAACTACTCCCTGTGAGGGTGGGGAGGGGCTGGGATGGAATTCCCAAAGAAGACCTGAGAGCCCCTTCCAGGGCCTAAAGAGGCTCCAGCAGAGCTGGAGAGGGACTGTGGGGACAAGGGATGGAGGGACAGGACACAGGGAATGGCTTCCCACTGCCAGAGGGCAGGGATGGATGGGACACTGGAAAGGAATTGCTGGCTGTGAGGGTGGGGAGGGGCTGGGATGGAATTCCCAGAGCAGCTGTGGCTGCCCCTGGATCCCTGGGAGTGTCCAAGGCCAGGCTGGAGCAACCTGGGCCAGTGGGAGGTGTCCCTGTCCATGCCAGAGGGTGGCACTGGATGATCCTCAAGGTCCCTCCATCCCAAAGCATTCCAGGGCTCTTGCCCAGCCCTGGCAGCTCCAGCTCCATCCCACCAGCAGCTCTGGGGGTCTCAGACCCTCCCCAGCTCCAGCCCAGGGGCAGCTGAAAGACTTGGGGTTCAACTGGCCCTTGAATGGATTTCAAGTGGCAGGGAGTGGGTTGAGATGGGATACTGGGAAGGGATTCTCCCCTGGGAGGGGATGGAGGGGCTGGGATGGAATTCCCAAAGAAGACCTGAGAGCCCCTTCCAGGGCCTAAAGGGGCTCCAGGAGAGCTGGAGAGGGACTTGGGACAAGGGACAGAGGGACAGGACATAGGGAATGGCTTCCCACTGCCAGAGGGCAGGGATGGGTGGGATACTGGGAGGGGGTGGGCTGGAATTCCCAGAGAAGCTGTGGCTGCCCCTGGAGCCCTGGAAGTGTCCAAGGCCAGGTTGGTGCAGCCTGGGGTAATGGGAGCTGTCCCTGCCCACAGCAGGGAGTGGAATGGGATGATCTTCCAAGTCCTTTCCAACCCAAACCATTCCAGGATTCTGTAATTCCACGATTCTCCATCAAAAGGGATGTTTAAAAGGAACCACCACACCACCTCATTGCATCTATGCCCGTGTTTATTTATACTGAACAGCTTTAAAAATACAGAATAAAATAGCTTTATCTACTATTATTCACAACATCTGGTCCAAATATTACATTTTTAAATATTTAGGTGTTTAATGAAGCAATGTTAGAAAAAAACCAAAACAAAACCCAAACCATGAAATAAAAAAAAAAAAACAAAACCAAACCAAAACTCTGTAAAAGAATTACACAACTTGGAACAACAACAACAAAAAAAATCAAACAACCCCCCTCCCCACCCCCAATAAACTCTTGCTGTTTAACAAAAGAAGTTTTACAGCCAAAGTCAGTCACAAAAAGTCATGGAAAAACAAAATGTATCCCCACTGCCCAAGAACAGTCAATAGTTTGTTATGCCAAAGGTTGCCATGAACAGACAAAGAGGGGGATTTGGGCTGGCAGCAAGAGGAGTGACCCGGGAAGGGGGAGGAGAAGCCAGAGCACACAAGGCGAGCCAAGAATTCCCTCTGGGATCCACAGGTAGGGATGGCAACAGCCACAGGCAGACTGGAACCAGCCAGGGATGCTCGGGATGGCTCCCAACACTTGGAGCAGCCCAAGGAAAACCTGGAACTCGTGGCCTCCATAACCCCGAGACAAACCTGCCCCAAGTGGGACACACCAGCGAGCCAACGCTCCCCCTGCTCCAAGGAAAGAAGGGAAAAGGACCACGGAGCCCCTTCTGGCTGTGGGAGGGCATGGAGAAGGACAGGAGAGTGGTGTTGGTCTCCCACTCCCCTGGGCATGGAGGACAGGAGGGTGGTGTTGGTCTCCCACTCCCCTGGACACGGAGGAGGACAGGAGGGTGGTGTTGGGTCTCCCACTCCCCTGGACACAGAGGACAGGAGGGTGGTGTTGGTCTCCCACTCCCCCGGGCACAGAAGAGGACAGGAGGGTGGTGTTGGTCTCCCACTCCCCCGGGTACAGAGGAGGACAGGAGGGTGGTGTTGGTCTCCCACTCCCTGGACACAGAGGACAGGAGGGTGGTGTTGGTCTCCCACTCCCTGGACACAGAGGACAGGAGGGTGGTGTTGGTCTCCCACTCCCCCGGGCATGGAGGAGGACAGGAGGGTGGTGTTGGTCTCCCACTCCCCCAGACTGACCATGCTGGGCACAGCTGGGGTGGGTGGGAGCACCCGAGGCTCAGCCGACCCCTCGGGCACCCCGAGCACTGCCCATGCCCACGGGGACAGGATTCCCACACTTCCCAGGGGGACAGGCAGGGATGAGGCCGAGGCTCCATGGAGAGGGTCTCCTGTGCCAGCGCCAATTCTGCACCGGGAGCCCCCAGAGCTCAGCGGGGAGAGAGAACCAGGAAACCCTTCGGTCGTGGGTAGGAACACAAACATGGGTAAATAAAGTATAAACAACCACTATAGATTCGTCAATGAAGAAATTCTACCATCACATGACATTGTCATGACACTCATACCACTCCCTCCCAGGAAAAGCGCCGCCGTTATCCTGAGCGGAAATGTTATTTTTAATATATGGAAATAAAATACCGCAATATATTCATGTACAAACCAAGTTGTCATATTTCAAGTCAGTATTAAAAGGCATAAAAGCAAATTTGGGGTTGGAAGGTTGAACTTTCTGAGCGAGGGCCGTGGTGGAGTCCCCCTGATATGACAACATGAATCAGTCATAGCTGGCAGCTACGAAACCTACATTTCTAGAGGTACAATTTGCAAGTATTTGCTTTAGAAAAACATGTTTCAACATGTCAGCAAGAATCCTTAATTCAACCTAAAAAAAAAATACAAGAGAATCTCAATTACAAAAATCCCAAGTTACTTTGTTTGTGTACATCGATACCATCTTTGATATGACAAAATGATATTTCTACCATGAATATTTGCCCTTCCCTCTTCTGGTTGAAACATCTCCTCACCTCTTCACTCACCTCGCAGGTGTTGCCTCCCCCCGGGGTGGGGCTGGAATTTGGCTCTTTGGAAGGCAGGGAAGAAAACAGAGAGGAAAATAGTGTTGCATTTACAGTCGGTTTCCAGCTGGACATCACCAGCAAACACCTCAGGACACCTCTGATGCTTTCCCAAACTGCAGCTCCATCTTCCCACGCACCCTCCAGCCCCATCCCGGGATTCCACAGCAGCCACTGGGGTGGGAAAGGACCCCAAGTGGCTGTGGGAGGATTTAAGGTCCAAAATCACCTGCGGCAACCGCACAAATCCAGGGGAATTGTGTTATTCCCCTCACAAGGAAAAGCAACGTGTCTCCTTGGACTGGGAGGCTCCAGGGGCGCTGGGAAGGGAAAGGGGAGCTCCTCTTCCCACGGCACCCGGATCAGCTCCCTCCTCACTCCCCTCAGCCCAGCTCACTCCAGGGGCTGCCTCTGGCTCCATCCCAGCCCTTCCCTGCACATCCCAGGGCTCCTTTCCCAATCTGGGGCTCCCCTTTCACTGCTGACCCTCGGGAGAAGGCGGAGGGTCCTCACACTGGCAAACAGGGGCACAAAAACCATCAGATCCACAACTGCTCCTCGGTGTTCCCGGCTGGATGGGGCTGCTCCGTCCTCAGCCAGGTGGGAAGGGGCACAGGAGGGCCCAGAGCCACCAGGAGGACAAAACCCAGCAGTTCCACACACAGCTGGACTGCACCTATTGGGAGAGTCATTCCAATGCCACAGGAAGGATGGGGGTCCTGCTCCAGGGAGGAGGAAAACTCCCCTTGGATTCACCGCCCTGGAATGGGAAGTGTCCTGGCCAACCCGTGGTGAGGGCACACACAACACACACAGCTCCACCTGAGCCAGCTGAGAGGAGACACACACTGCTCCCATCAGCCCATCCCTCTGAAATTCCCAAAGCTGCCCAGAGGAGGAGCTGGGAAAGCCTGGGAACAGGGATGGAGGGGGCAGCTCCACCTCTCCGAGGTGGCACCGCTGGAAGCAGAAAGCTTTCTTCTCCCTTTCTCAACTTTTCCAAGATAACCAGCTTTGGCATTTGACATCACAACAAACCCCTGGGCTTGGACAACCACCAGAGGTGGCTTTTGTTTTCCTTTTATCCATCTATTTTTAACTCCCCAGTGTCTCCCACACATCTTTGGTTGCGCAGAAAGTTGGGAAATTTGGAAGCTTTGTGCCACTGCTCAGAGGTGTCTGCACTCCAAGGGCGTGCAGGCGGGTGTGGGAATGGAACACCTCACTACCTGGAGAGGGAAAGTTTAAAAAAAATGAGGAAAAATGACTTGGTTTCACAGGCAAACAAACCTCGTCTACTACACAACAACTTCCGACCAGCTTTGGAGACAGCCCAACTGACACCGAGACTGCAAACTACTGAAAGTTCCCCGAAGCAGGAACAAAGGCATGCTTGGATATGGAAAAAGCGGGATAAAATAGGTTCTGGAAACAGCCATGGCATGCTGAGAATATCCACGGAATCATTTCCACTCTACACTACTCAGTACTGATCCGTCACGCTCCTGCCTTGCCCTCCCACCCCAACCCCTCCATGCTTCAAAAACCCAGAACAAATTCACCTGGAAGCAGAGAAAACAGAGTTCCTACGCTCCTGTCCAGTAGTCAAAGTTGGATAAATACCTCAGGGAATTACAGGACCCACTGTTATGGTTTCCCAGGAATACAAAACGCAAGCACCGAAGAGCATACTGGCCTTGGAATTACATGACACGACATTTCCCTGATGATTCCACAGCTGAAAACGCTTTTGGGGCCACACTGAAGTCTAAAACTAACTTGCAATAGTAAGAACATTAAACAGGAATAAAAACTGTTAATCATGAACGCATGAGGAGCGTGAACACCCACATGACATCAGAGCTGAGACTTTTCCAGGGAAACCCAAACCTCTGAGCGGTGCCCGGATTGGACCCGATACCCGTGAAACCAGCCGTGGGTGGGGGCCCTCAGGTGCAGTGTCTCTGCCATTCCAAATCCCAGGAATCCCAGCAGGAAGGAGCTCCTGGAGAAGCCCCAAAGGGAGAGAAGGAAGAGGCAACACAACGTGCAGCAGCAGCTTCCGACATCCCATGGAATTCCTGCCCAGATCCCAGCCAGCCTTTCCACCCTCCTGGCATTCCTTGCCAGATGCAGGTGTTAATTGCTTAACTGCCCAACTAATTAATTACCCTTTTAGTCCAGGAAATATCTTGCACTAAACCAAAAAGCCACCAGGTCCTGTCTGGAAGTTAAAATTGCCCATTCTTGTCACACTCCGGCCTCGTGTCCCTGGAAAGAGATCCCGGACACTGGTGGGGGAATCCCAGGTGGGAAAAGCAGATGTTTGGCAAAGGAGAAATGTGTGGAATGAGAGGCTCCCACAGCACTGAGGCAGCAAAGCCACTCCTGGTTTCCAGGGGCAAAGTCAGTGCAGAAACTCCCTGTCCCAGCATTGGATATGCCACTGGAATTTGGGATCATTCAAATTAACACTCTCGTGATTTGCCCAGTTTTCAGGGGACTGAAAATATGGAATGTGCAAATCAGGGAGTAAAAAACATCTGTGGGATGTGACATGATTGGAAACAAAACTTTTTCCTTTCTTTCCCCCCTCCTTCTCACGGATCCAGATTTCCTGGTGTGACAACGTTGCCAGCCCCGAGGGCTCCGGTAACACCAAAATTAAGGTTAATTAAAGGTTCTCCAGAGCACCTGCCCCTTCCAGGACCTAAACCCATCTCAGACAAACAGACTCAGGTGCACAGCTCTCTCCAACTCCCCAAATCCCTGGAATTTGCCCCAGAGACACCAGACCTGGCTCCCACCACCCACAGCGGGAAAAGCTTTTTTTTTTTTAAATTCTCCTTCTGTTTTTTCTTTTTTTTCTTTTTTTTTTTTTTAAATCCGTCTCAGCTCTGGTTCCAGAATTTAAATGCAGATATACAAAACATATATTTTAATGCTTCTTAATCAGCAAGAAACTGCAAATACATCTTTTACTACAACTAGAGAATATAATTTCAGCTAAGGCTATACTGTAGCTTCTGAGTCTTCATCTGAACTCCTGCAGTTACTGCTTTTCCTGAAGCCTTTCCACGTGTATCCCATGAAGGTGGGGCTGATGGGCAGGAAGCTGAAACACCTGTATTTTTTAATGAAGTTCATGCCAAAAGGCAAATCATAGGTTTCCATGCCATCCAGTGATTTGTTTCCCTTCCCAATTCCTTTCTTCCATTTCCGTATTCCCCTTTCTTCAGGGCTTCCTGGAAGGAAAGAACAAAAGGAGCAAAAAAAAAAAATATATATATTCATGGATATCTTGATGTGAACACACAGGTATAAAGAGAGAAAAGCTCAAGGCTCGGCCACCATGTTCAGAAAAGCTCTGGGAAGATGTTCCAGGTTCCTTATGAGGGGCAGGAAGAGGGAAAAAATAAGTTTTATTTTATAAATGGAAGTCAAGACCAATTTTTCCTCTTGAACGGAGCAGGTTTGGATCTTAAAACTGGTTTTATCTGAAGACCGTTCTGGTTTGGTTTTATCAGCTTTTTTAGGTGTTCACAGGACAGAGGCCTCAACCTGGAAAGGATTCCAAGGAGGGAACACCAAAAGCAGGGATGTCTCCCTCCTCTCCTGGCTCCCTGGAATGCTGCTGGCACCGCAGAATTCCCAATCCCAAAGAAAGGGGATTCAGTGCCCACCTGGAATGGTGTTGTCCAGGATGAAGGCGACGCAGCCCCCGACAAACATGGCTGTGGTGAGAAGGACATTCAGCACCTGATCAATTCCTGCTATTCCTGCAAAAAACACAGGGACAAATATTGGCATTTTCCATTTTCAGCACAAGCACATCCCACTGGTTTACACACAGAACTTACACTGAGCTCAGGGAGGGATTTGCTCAGAAGGACTCTGGAAACTTTGGAATTCATGCAGAGACCCTTCCCCTAAGGCAGGACCCCACGGGGGGCCCTGCTGCCCCCAAATGGGACTTGGGAGCTCCTCATGAAGATGTCCCAAAATGCCATTTTAGACTCTACTGCAGCGACAACTAATTGAAACTGTTTCTTCTTCTATATATATTTATTAATAGGAATCTAATAAAATGGAGAAGAGAAATGTCTGCCATGTAAAATGGGGTGGATTGAAGTCATTCTATTTGTGAATCTTTACTTTTTATATGGGCAAGACTTCCCAGCAGCACCTCTTGGAGGGACATTCTATTCATGTATCACCACCCACCTCTGCTTGTCTGAATCACCTAAGGTAGGGCAGAGATGCACTTAAATCTGGGTTAATATTTCCAGTTAATACTTCCCTTAAAAACACCTCAAAACAACCCTAAGTTGTTTTAGAGGGTCCCCCTCTGATGGCAGAGGCTGAGAGGGGAATACTAACAGAGAAAACCTTCCCCCTGGCTCCCCAAACAGCCTGGAGCTCATGAAAATCAAAATTCGCACTCAGAACACAGGTCTGCAGTGACAAAAAAAAAATCAACCCCCCCTCCCAAACTCCCCCTTGGTGTTTCCCCTCAGTCTTTTCATCATTTACAGTTCAGATTTACCCTTTTAGTCCTTTTTTCAGGACTGGTATTTGTTTTCTTTCACTGCTCCACGGAGCGCCCAGAGAAAGGAGGAAAACTTCAGCTGGATCCCACTAAAACATTCAATTCCTGTTTCCACATCCCAATTAACTCCCTCAGAACATACCCAAGGGATCTACAGCTTTTGTTGTCTCCACAACACTTTGGTTTTTCTCTTCCTGACCTTTCCACTCCCTTGTACCTGTTTGTGCTTCCCGTGGGAGCAGGAGGGAAAAGCAGGTCCTGTGTGGCTGAGCAGGAACACGTACCTGTGACCAGGGGGTTCTGTTTGAGATAACTTGGGAGCACCAGCCCAAAGAAAATGGAAAATCCAAGGACAAAGAGATTCCGAGAAGAATTTAAATCAATGAACTGGAGGTTGGACAGGCCCACGGCTGTAATCATCCCTGAACACAAAAAACACAAGGATCAGCTTTTACACGGGGTTTTTCTTCAAAAAAAGAAAAACAAAGGACATATAAACACGGAATAAAGAGTGGAAAAGAGTAATAAAGTCCATATATTACCAAAGAGGGTGCAGAAAAGAGCCCCCAGCACGGGGTCGGGCAGGGAGGCAAAGAGGGCACTGAACTTCCCCACCATGCCAAGGAGCAGCATGAAGGCAGCTCCGTACTGGATCACCCTGCGGCTCCCAACCTGCAGGGAAGAGAGGAAAACACACTGGGAAAAGGCTGCAACTGGTCCAGCTTCACAGCCTGCAATTTATTTCGTTGGTCTCCTTCGTTTTTGAGCTTCTTCTCACAATTCCGTGTGTTTTTTTTTCCCCACCAAGGGGTTCTGCTGCTCCAGCCTCACGGAACCTCCTTGGATTTGGGGTTTGGTAACACCCATGTCAGCTTTAAAACCCCCTGGAAATGCTGCAGCACAACCAGGAAATGGGGTGCAGGCCCAGCTACAAGAGAGAAAGCAAACAGAGGGAGCCCAGCTGGGAGAGATGCAAAATGGCACAAATAAATTCCACGTGTGCTGCCCTCGGACACAGGAATAGGTGGAGAAGGTGAAGGAGGAACAGGATTTCTAGACCAAGATTTTAACAACCCTCTGAGGCCAGGACTGACTCATTCCACATGCAAATCAGGGCTGTGCTGACACTGAGACCAAGGGCTGCACTTCCTTCCCACTTCTATTTTCAGCACCCAGACTTGGGGCAGTGTCTGTGCTGCAGTGGCAGATGATAAACCTCAACAGTGCATGTTTTAATTCTGTGCCAGTGCCATAAGAGGTGCCCCAGGGACAGAAAAATCCCCTTTTACACTGGCAGGTGGTTTCTGGCCAAGCCCTTTGCACGTCTCTCACAGAGTATTAATATGTTGATCAGGAGTGACTGAGCTAAATGGGTGAAGTGAGAAACAAAAAGAGCAGGTCTGAGTGGGGGAGAAGTCCTTCTCTCCCCCCATTCCTGCTGAGGGCTCAGGTGGGATCATTCACCTGGAGCCACACCAGCAAACTGGGAGCTCACTGTAATTACAACAGCATTTAACCTGCACCTTTCTCTGCTTTACAGAGTAATTTCCTTAGGGCCACCTTGCTCTAAAATAACCTTCCTGCATGAAATGGGCAAGTTCTTCAACACCCCAAATGCTCCATCACTGCAAGGCAAACAAACAAAGCTCCTCTGGGAAGCTCTGGAAACACTCTGGGCAGCACTGAGCTCTGTCTGCATCTTTATTCCCAGCACACACTGCATGGGATTATTTGGGAGGGCATGGAATGGGACCTGGGACCTCCGTTTCACCATCAACACCACGGCATGAGCTGTCCCAGCTAATCAGAGTTAATTGATGCTCCTCTCATCAAATGAATCTCCCAGAGCAGCTCAGAGACACTGCCGTGTTTACAACCAGTGGAAGCTTCAAATTTAAGTCCTAAATGTAATTATACACCAGTTTCAAGGGGGGTAAATGCCTTTTCAACCGGATCACCAGGCTGATGTAGCTCCAAAGATTCCCCCTCCCAAATAACCAGCAGAGTAGCCACGTGCCAAAAAAATCTATTTTGGTAGAAACTGAGGTTGGAAAGGTTTTTAGGAGGGAGTGTGCAGGCAGGAGAACCAGAGAAGCCACTGGGGCAGAGCCATCCAGCCGTGCCACCCTGGGCAAGGCACATTCACTCCTCCGTCACGTGCCCTGAGCACACCAACTGTGCTCAGCTCTGCCCCAGCTGCCACCAAATACTCATTTTTTACTGTTCCAAAGCAAAATGCCCACTCACTTCTGTGGGATGGCAACAAAAAAAAGTGCTGTTCATTCACATCAACCCCTGTGAATAACAGGAGAGAGGACGCAGAACAGAATAAACCTTTTTTTAAGGGTTTTTCTAACTCACATTTCCTCTAGGAAATTTCCATCAGCGGCTGAATGCAATGGGTGCAGACAGCAGATGGTGCTGTTAGTGCTGTGTTCCATCCTAAAGCCAAGAGAACCACCCTTTGTACAGCCAAAGAAATGGCTGAAGATAAATATATAATTTCTGTTGGATCAGGTCAGAGGGATGAGTTATTGGAAGTGGAGAACATATATCTGACATCTCATAAACATGAAGGATTTATGCCTTACACGTGAAGTCCACAAGATGTACCAATTCCCAACATAAATTACTCCTACCAATGCTGCTGGTATGCCTTAACAAGGTTAAATTACCAACATCAAGCAAATCTCTGCAGCCCAAGGTCTCCCAGGTCAAGGCACATCCAGTCCCACACATGAGCAAAGCAATCCCTCAATACATTTTGTTGAGTAACACCCGAAAAAAAAACCACATGCAGTGCCTTAAAAACAAACATTTAGGGTACATTTGAGTCTGAAATTGCCTTGACTCTGTCAGTGTAATGTCCTGGTACAGACAAAGATAAAGCCCAAGGACCTCAGGTTGCATTTTGTTGTGTTCAAGTGACGCATTAAAAACAGTCACTTCCCTACTGACACTTTCAGAGCCAAGACACCCAAAGAGCACCAATTTCTCTATGGTCCACAGTGTTTATGCCTCCCTTAAACCACCCCAGAGCCCTGGAATGCTGCCTTGGTTTTCCAAGGGACAGTCCATTTAGCAGCATCTCCCTTCTGGAGGTTTGAACCTCCTTCTGCTCTGAATAAAAAGGTTTTTGAGGTGCTGATGCAGAATAATGCATTTCCATGAAACAGCAGCTGGCACAGCCAGCCAGGTCAGTTCAGAATCATCTGCAGAGTTTGTCTGCATCAGCAGAGTGGCCTCCTGGAGGAGGATCATGCTGTGAAACACGAACACAAGGAAAACATCTGAGGAGATCAGGTAAGTCCCAGAGAGCTCAAGGTAAAGCACGTACCTTTGTGATGCCCAAGACACCAATGTTAGGGCTGGAAGAGGTGGATCCATTCCCTGTTCCAAACACCCCATCCAGAACACAGGAGAGACCCTCGATAAAAATGCCCCTGTGAACCACAAAGAGAAACCAAGAGTCACATCTGTGTGAGCACAGACTCCTTCAGATGGATCAGTGTTACAGGGGGGGCTGTCAGGGATCTGCCCCATTGTGGAATTATTGTAATTCATGTTTCCAGCTCCAACATACCTGGAAAACCCACCTGAGTTCTGTTTCCTGAGTCTTAAGACACCCACATTCTTAAACTGAGAAAATTACAACTCAAGTCAAACTTATGAGCTGCTCTTTATTTCTCCAACTGCACTTCAGGTGAATTTGACAAACCACCCCAACTCCAGAACCAATTCAGAGTTCTGTCCTTATGGAAACTGTGCATTGAACTTCCACAGCCTCCAGCAGGAGCAGGACTGGGATTCCAATGCCCCACTTGCAATAAAATAATCCCATACGACACCTGAATCTTCTGTTTCAGACCCTCGGCCCTCCTGTTTGACCGAATTGTGACGTTCCATCTCCTGCCTTATCCCAAGGGAAAAAACAACAAAAAGGAGTAAAACCCCAAGCATTTGTGGTTTGGGCAGACCTGTTTATTGCATGGATGGGTGGAGGAGGAGCACAGGACAGGCGGGCACAGGCGTAGTAGTCGCCGATGGACTCGATGATGCTGGCGACGACGGCGCTGAGCATGCCGATGACCCCGGCGGCAGAGATGGTGGGCAGCCCCCACTGGACTGGGAAGAGAAGGAAACTGAAACCCCTCCTGCCCTAGGGAACAGCTCATACAGCAAAAAATACAGCACTTTCACTCAATCATGGAGTTGTTTGGCTTGGAAAGGACCTTCAAGGTCATCGAGGCCACCACTGACCATGTCCCCAAGTGCGATGTCACCAGGGATGTTGAATCCCCCCAGGGATGTTGAATCCCCCCAGAGATGGGCATTCCTGTGCCAGGGCTGGTCAATCCCTTCCATGGAGGAATCTCCCCAATATCCAACCTGCCCCTCCCCTGGCCCAGCCTGAGGCCTCTCCTCCTGTTCCTGGAGCAGAGCCTGACCAAACTGGCAGGATGTTTTTCACGGAATCATGGAATGCTTTAGGTTGGAAAAGCCCTGGAAGGTCATTGAGTCCACGTGTTCCCCAGCACTGCCAATGCCACCACGGACCATGTCCCCAAGTGCCACATCCACAGGGATGTTAAATCCCCCCACGGATGGGGACTCCACCCCTGGAGCCCCTTCCAATGCTGGACAACCCTTGCCATGGGGGCATTTCCCCAGTATCCAATCTAAGCTTCCCTCTCCTCCTGTCCCTGTCCCCTGGAGCAGAGCCCGACCCCCCATCCCAGCTCCCTCCTCCTGTCAGGGAGTTCAGAGAGGGAAAAGGTCCCCCCTGAGCCTCCTTTTCTCCAGGCTGAGCCCCTCCAGCTGCTCCAGCCCCTTCCCTGGACACACTCCAGCCCCTCCATGTCCTTCTTGTCCTAAAGGGCCCCAAACTGCCCCCAGGACTTGAGGTGTCCCTCAGCAGAGGGGACAGTCCCTGCCCTGGGCTGGTGGCCACACTATTTATTCATCTTCAATGGAAACAACAAACTCCCTTCACTCGAACACGGTCTGGCAAGTTCAAGTAGATGAAAGGAGCAAAGGAAAAACGGCTTTGATCCTGCTTGGAAAAATCCCAGAGAAGCATAAAACCCCACCAAAAAAATTCCTCCTGTTCAGATGGCAGGAATTTGAGTCACAGCTTGTGAGAAAAAAATTCTGGGCAGTGAGGCAGATGCCACTTAATTATTATTGCTCCAAAAATTGAGCCTGTGGTTACAAGTTTAGTTTATCAAAGAGGATGGGCTACAACCAGCTCTGATCCCTGCACAAACACCTCCCTGGTCCAAACTTCTGTAGAAGAGCAAATCAGATTCATTTAAGCCCTGCAGAAAAGCTTGGCAGGTTTTCCACAGCAACTGTCTCGATGCTTTTATCTCTCTGAAAGAGATGAGCCTCTCGTTAACAAAAGGGACCTGAAATCACACAAGAGTGAGTGAACTTCCCAAACAGGGAAGGTCTAATCAGGGTGGAGAAGTTTTCCTCTTCTTCTTTCCCAAAAGCTTCTATTCCTCATCTTCTGCTTTACAAGTGGTTTCTTTTAAGGGCTAATCAGAACCGAAGCGTATGGGAAACCACAATGAATCTGCCTCATGACAATGGAGTGATAGTCCTGAGAATTTATA
The DNA here is from genome assembly GCA_013396735.1 of Grallaria varia. Lineage (NCBI taxonomy): Eukaryota > Metazoa > Chordata > Aves > Passeriformes > Formicariidae > Grallaria > Grallaria varia. Next base: position 13,696 of record VWZG01005239.1, read on the forward strand.
GGATTTTATTCTCTTATTACCCCTTAATTTCTAAGCAGCACAAGGGTGAACCAGTTGTGCAACTCCAACTCATGCCATAAAACCAGCCTTTAACAGCTTGAAACTCAGAGATGGCCAAGAACAGAACACAAGCACCCAAACTGTTGTATAAAGTGTTTGGTGTTCCCTTGTAAATACTTTCATTGCCCTTTGATAAGCACGGACTGGCATCCTCTGACTTGCCCATGGGCCCAATTCCAGTCCCACTTTGGCAAGTCAGGACATTTTTATGTCATTAACAGTTGTGTTCGTTCAGGACTGGGTGTGTCTGGGGCAGGGAAGGTGGGAAAAGCTCCACACAACAGTGATCCTGCAGACAGTGAGAACCAACGGATCCAGTGGCTCTACAGGAGTTGGAACAACCTGATCTTGTCATGTCATACGGAAAGATGGATCAACCCTTCCCTGGAAATCCATGTTTTATGGACAGGCACATGACATTAGCAGGAGTCAAGAGTGGCCCAGATAAACCCTGCAAGTGCCTCCTACAAATTCCAGTTTCAAAAACTCAGCCTTTCTCAGGTGAGACCTTAAGGTATCCATTAAAGGGGGAAACGAGAAAAAAACATCATCACACTCATGGATGCTGTTGGATTGGTGCATGTTGGAATCATGGAATGGTTTGGGTTGGAAGGGATCATCTCATTCCAATGCCCTGCCATGGGCAGGGACACCTCCCACTGGCCCAGGTTGCTCCAACCTGGCCTTGGACACTTCCACAGATCCAGGGGCAGCCACAGCTGCTCTGTGAATTCCAGCCCAGCCACACCCCACCCTCACAGGAAGGAATTCCTTCCCAATATCCCACCCATCCCTGCCCTCTGGCAGTGGGAAGCCATTCCCTGTGTCCTGTCCCTCCATCCCTTGTCCCAAGTCCCTCTCCAGCTCTCCTGGAACTCCTTTAGGCCCTGGAAGGGGCTCTCAGGTCTTCTCTGGGAATTCCATCCCAGCCCCTCCCCACACTCCCAGGGAAGAATCCCTTCCCAATATCCCAACTCAACCCACTCCCTGACACTTGAAATCCATTCAAGGGCCAGTTGAACCCCAAGTCTTTCAGCTGCCCCTGGGCTGGGGCTGGGGAGGGTCTGAGACCCCCAGAGCTGCTGGTGGGATGGAGCTGGAGCTGCCAGGGATGGGCAAGAGCCCTGGAATGGTTTGGGATGGAGGGACCTTGAGGATCACCCAGTGCCACCCCCTGGCATGGGCAGGGACACCTCCCACTGGCCCAGTTTGCTCCAACCCGGCCTTGGACACCCCCACAAGCCCATTCACAAGTGTTGAAATGCATCATAATTCACCCCTGAGCTTCCCAAAGAGCAGAACCGACACTCCCAGGGGTATTATTGGGAAAAGTGGCCCCTTGGGGCTGTCCTACTTACAGGGATAGGGGACCTTGAACCAGGGGGCCACCAGCAGCACCCCCCGGCGCGCGTCCGTGCGCGCGTAGAACCCGTACTTGGAGCTGTCCGGGGGGAACACGTCGGTCACCGTGAAGATGAAGCACAGCAGCCACGACACCAGGATGGCCAGAATGATCTGGGGGAGAGGGGAAAACGGGGCCATTAAAACCCACAGCTGGGCAACAACAAGCAGGTCCTGCACAGTGTTTGTCACCCGTGGGTCTGAGCAGGAGCTTAAGCGGAGTTTGAAATGTGAACAAGGAGTAAAACTGTAATAGATCCTTTGGGTGTTTCCTTCCCCCCCACCCCCTAAGGAAGGTGGTGTTAGAAAAGCTCTGGAATTAGAGCAAGTCCCTTTCCTTAACAAATGGGAAAGTCTCCAAGTGGGCACTTTAACAAACAGGGGAATTAGTGTCGTTTTACCAGAGGAATGAAAAGAAGCCTCTCATGGGGTAACTGAGAATTGCTTCAGTAAAAGGAGAGAATCACCTCACCATCCCTTTTTGGTGGGCTCAGTTTAGGCTTTCCCTGCATCCATAAACATCCTTTCTTCCCTCCCCTCCATCATCTCCATCACTCCAACAACCAGACACCAGAATGGGACTGGTGGGCCCCAAACATGAGAATACTCCCTGTGGCCAAAGAGCCATTTAGTTTCCAGTAAACCCATTTCAGTTTTTATCTCACCTTTTTATCTACTGCATTATTAAGAAAAATTAAAACCAAGTTAAAAAAAAAACCCTGAAACATAAATCAAGGTGTAAGTTCAACAACTTACAGGGAACATCTTGAAAAGCTGCAGCCTGTATGCTGTCCATCCTTTCTTGGATTTGTAAATGGGTAAGGGGAATTTGACATTCCTGGCATACTGAGAGAACAACAGGACGAGGAAAATAGTCCTGAGGGAAAAGGAGGAGGAGGGTGGGACAAAAAAAGACATGTCATTAACACCAATATATTGTAAATTCCTCCCAGCACAAACCTTTTTCGGGCTCTTCACACACAAATGGATGTTTTCAATTCAGCACAAGACAAGGCATTGTCAGAGGGCATCTTTTAAGTAAATTATTATTCCACAAAGGCCAAACCAACACAATTTGGACGCTGAAGTGCTGCAAAAATAGCCAGCAGCAAACAGGGAAATGAAGCAGGAAAAGGACTTGGGCTCAAGGAGCTGCTTCTGCTGCTTTTCCTCCCAAACTCCACCTGTGATCCAGGTTTGCTCCCAGTATGAGGCAGAAAACTTGCTGAAACAAGGAAAACTGGAGGCCTGTATACAACAATTATTACAGCTCAAAACCTGCATAAAACACCAAAGCACTTGTAAAACTTCTGTGAAGGAAATTCTTTCTTCTATTCTTGAGAATCCTTCTTTTTTTTTTTTTTTGGAATTTGCATTTTACTAAACAGCTGCAAATCAAGCAGAACTGAGCCCAAAAAACCAAGACTGGATTCAAGTGCAGTTCACCAGTTTTAGATGCCTCCATTTTTATGCTTCCCCCCCCCTCACTGAAACTGCCAAGCTCCTCTGTACATTAAAAATTCATTTTGACAGCTAAAATAAGCCCCCACTGCAATGCAGAATAAGAAGCCAATTCTGAAGGAGCCAAGCCCAGTTGTGCTCTAAAAAGGCCTCACAAAGCCTGAGCTGTCTGAGGAGGCAAAGCTGCCCTGAAATCTGAGATTATGTTTTTATCAGCTGACTTTAAAAAAAAAGGGGATTTTCAGCCTCTCTCCCTGCTCTGCCCCAGCTCAGTTTCAGTGTCACAACAGACCAGCTTTATTCTTCCTCAGTGTCAGGGACACAGAGCACAAGGAGGGGCATTTACAGTCCCCACTGTTGAGTGAAAGGCACCTTTTCCTTGCAGGAAACATTCTGGAATCTCTCCCAAAGCCCATTATGGAGAGACGGGCTCCCCTCCCTGAGGACAGGTAGCTTTGCATTTTGATTTACTCACCACAGAGCTGTAAAAAATGTAATAATATTATATTATTGCAATTCCATGGCAGAGGGGCTTCCTGCCAGTCAGGAAAATATCTCCAAATCCTTAAATCCCAGAAGAACAGTTTGATTCATCAGATGAAAAACCCAATCCATGAATTATTTCCCTTTTAACAGATCACCATGAGATGCGTTTTATGGATTAAGTTATTCCAGCCTGGCCCCTGCAGAACAAGGGAGGTCAAAGAACTATTTGGGAAACTGGGAATCTTGTCCAATGGCACGGCAGAGGGTCCCAGCTCTGCCACAGGTGATGCTGAAGGAAGGACTTTTATCTCCAGGTATTTTCAAGAGCCACATCTTGTGGAGCTCAAAGTCACTTTCCAGAGGCTCTCCAATGGCCATGGAGTTATTCCCAACAATCCCCTTTTTTTTGCCTGCCAGAAGCCAGGAATACTTATTGACTGGGTAATATTTAAATCCTGCTCCTGAATTGATTTGGGTTTTTTTCCATTTGCAAAATGTCAAGTTTAATTACACGTTTCCATGTCCAACTCAAAGACCTGCTCCATTCATTCCATGTCAGTCCCAACTTGCAGGGAATTTGTTTTACAGTCAAATAAAGCGTTCCTTTGGATCAGCTGCTTGACATAATAGAATTACAAAAATATTCATGATGCTCCCATCCAAGAAAAAAGAGAATTAAAGAGCCCTTTTAATCATAAGCTGCACTTAGAGAATACTTTGCATGTTCAAAGAACTGTGCAAACAGATTAGTCAGATCAGAATCTGATCTCATCAAGGCATTCCTTCCTCGAAGAGCCAGCACAGTGGGGTGCTCAGCACTGACTCCACTGACTGTTCCAGCCAGTTCCCTTCTCCCCAAAATGTGCTTTCCAGCCTTATTTGGCTGGTTATCTACAGCAGCTCATGGGAAGCTTTTGTCTTCATCTCATTTTTCTCAGTTATTCCTTTTTGTGCCACTGATCTCAATTCTCTAATTCCCCTGGCACACTCCCCAGGCCCTGAAACTCCTTCTGAAAGCCTATTTGCGAACAGAAAGCTCTCCACTTATGGCTCATCCACCGGTGGCATTTATGGCAATACTCGTGCCCTCTGTCACCACACACATTTCTCTTGGCCACAGGTAAGCAAAGGGACCAGTGACAAGGGGGTGACCAGTGACAAGGCAGGGACCAGTGACAAGGTGGGGACCAGTGACAAGGGGGGGACCAGTCCTCTTGATGGGATTTGCCTGCTGACACGAAAACAAAACTCAGAATCCACCTTGTTCACTCCTCTCTCTGGTGTTTTGCTTTTCTACACCACTAATCCTGCCCAGCCCGTGGCTCCCAGAACAACTCCTGCTTTTTAAAATTCCATTCTCCACACCTCCCTTTCAGTCATTGTCCTTTCCTGCCTTTCCATGGAACCACAGAACTCTGGAATGGTTTGGGTGTGAAGGGATCTGAAAGCCCATCCAGTGCCACCCCCTGGCATGGGCAGGGACACCTCCCACTATCCCAGGTTGCTCCAACCTGGCCTTGGACACTCCCAGGGATGAGACAGCCACAACATCTCCAGGCAACTGAGCTGCTGCTGTCCCCCATTCCCAAAGTGCCAGGTGACCTCACCCAGACCCATTGCCATCCCTATTCCTGCACAGGGTGTTTCTCCATACTGGGAGCACTGCAAGGCCACCTCTGATGTTCCTCCATGCTAGGAACACTCCAATGTCACTTTTGGGGAACACTCCAATGCCCCCTTCAGTGTTCCTCCATGCTGGGAACACTCCAGTGTCCCCTTTGGGGTTCCTCCACACTAGGAACACTCCAATGCCCCCTTTTGGGAACACTCCAATGCCCCCTTCAGTGTTCCTCCATGCTGGGAACACTCCAGTGTCCCCTTTGGGGTTCCTCCACACTAGGAACACTCCAATGCCCCCTTTTGGGAACACTCCAATGCCCCCTTCAGTGTTCCTCCATGCTGGGAACACTCCAGTGTCCCCTTTGGGGTTCCTCCATGCTGGGAACACTCCAGTGTCCCCTTTGGTGTCCCTCCACACTGGGAACACTCCAATGCCCCCTCTGGTGTTCCTCCATCAGGGCAACACTCCAATGCCCTCTTCGATGTTCCTCCATGCTGGGAACACTCCAGTGTCCCATTTGGTGTTCCTCCATGCTGGGAACACTCCAATGCCGCCTTTGGTGCTCCTCCACAGTGGGAACACTCCAATGCCGCCTTTGGTGCTCCTCCACAGTGGGAACACTCCAATGCCGCCTTTGGTGCTCCTCCACAGTGGGAACACTCCAATGCCGCCTTTGGTGCTCCTCCACAGTGGGAACACTCCAATGCCGCCTTTGGTGCTCCTCCACAGTGGGAACACTCCAATGCCGCCTTTGGTGCTCCTCCACAGTGGGAACACTCCAATGCCGCCTTTGGTGCTCCTCCACAGTGGGAACACTCCAATGCCGCCTTTGGTGCTCCTCCACAGTGGGAACACTCCAATGCCGCCTTTGGTGCTCCTCCACAGTGGGAACACTCCAATGCCGCCTTTGGTGCTCCTCCACAGTGGGAACACTCCAATGCCCCTTTTGGTGTTCCTCCACACTGGGAAAACTCCACTGCCACTTTTGGTGTTCCTCCACACTGGGAACACTCCAATGCCACTTTTGGTGTTCCTCCACACTGGGAAAACTCCACTGCCACTTTTGGTGTTCCTCCACACTTGGAACGCCCCAGTGCCCCCTTCTGGGAACACTCCAATGCCCCCTTTGGTGCTCCTCCACAGTGGGAACACTCCAATGCCCCCTTTGGTGTCCCTCCACACTGGGAACACTCCAATGCCCCCTTTGGTGTTCCTCCACACTGGGAACATTCCAATGCCCCCTTTGGCAGCCGAGCAACCCCCAGCTTCCCCCGGCACTCTGCCTGCCAACCCACCCCTGGGACCCTGTGGCCGCAGCAGTACTCACAGCATGGCGATGCCCCAGTGCTTGCCAGCTCTCTCCCCAGCAGCCTGGAAGCCGGAGAGGCCGATGAGGGCCACGGTGGGGGTGATGGTCAGGGGGCCGATGTAGCGCAGCAGAGCCCCGGGCAGGCCCAGCAGGCCGATGACCACCTCGATGAGGGAGGACATGATGATGGCACCTTGGATCTGAACACACAACAAGGGCAAAGAGCCACCTCAGTCCCCTCTAGCAGGCAAAGCCAAAGCGTTTCTTTTTCTGCTCTGGATTACAAACTGCACTTCAAAAGAATTCAGTGACACAGAAGAACTCAGCAAATTTTTCGTCATAAAACAGCTCATTATGTTTAAGTGACTTATTGCTTAAGCATAACACTTAAGGTGTTTTTTTTTTTTTTCTCCACAAAACCATTACACAACAGACCAGTGGGCCAGTCTGGAAGCTGTGTGGAAAGCACATCACACTGTCAGACAGGAGACCTGGGGTCCAGGCTAACCTTTAAGCTCTCAGATCGAACGGCAAGGGTTGGTGCGCCACGAGGTGATGCTCCTAAAGCTCCTAGGGGCAGAGTGTGTCTGCATTGGTCACAAGTGCTCCTTAGAAGCTGGATTAGAGCAGCGTTGTGGTCTCAGGAGACTGTCAGCCCTCTTGGCTGCAGGGCTCTTGGCAGGATGTAGCTATGGTTTGAACATGGGGAAGAGAGAGGGGTTGTTTTTAATTAAGAAAAAGTTGGCAGCCCAAAGCAACGGGATGGGAGAAAAAATTCCATGAGACACGCCCTCGTTTGGACCTGGCTATCTACCACTGCAGGGCACGGGGCTGCGACTGCAGAAGGGCTTTGGGGAGCTCGGCAAGACTCTTGGGACAGTCTACACCTCCTCAGGAGAGTCTCCAGCTCAAAGGCACGTGGGGTGACCCGGCTGTGCCAAGCTGCAGGTTCATCTTCCAGGGGCCAGCAGGCAGGAGGGCTGGCAGCAGCTGAACTGCTGCCAGGGAGCACAACTCAAAGGGGCAGCAGGAGTTTTCCTCTCACTCGAGCATTTCACTGCACGTCTTTTGGCTTGTGGGAACTAACTCCTGGTATTTGCTGTCCAGCAATGAACAGGTTGGAAAGATGGAAGACTTCCATGAAATGAGGAAAGGGATATATTCAAATGGAAATCGCAGTGAGAGAAGAAATTACCAACTTAAAGACAAGAACACACAGATGTTCGGGTGAGAAACTTAACTGGAGGTGGACAGAGGGACAGCTGAAAGGCAACTCCCACATTACCTCTCGGATCCGGGGGTACCAGATGTGCTCAGTGTGCAGCAGCTCTGCTGTCCTGTTTGTCACTGTCACATCTCCCAGGGAGAGACAAGAAAAAAACACAGGGCTTTATTGCTCAGCCACTTCCCATAAAACAAGCCCCTCCTCACGCTGTGCCTGATGAACCAGCCTGGATTCACACGGAGAACCAGCTCTGCAGTGCTACAAATGATGCACAACAGGCTCAAAGTCCCCAGGAACCAACCCCTCACTCCACCCACTGCACCAAAGTGGGAACAAATCCCAACTTTCAGGAAGGGAGGTCAATCAGGGATTCCCTTCCCACTCCAGTAAACAGATGAATGGAGAATTACTCCAGTGCACGCTGGAATCTCCAGCTCCACCAATTTAGGTCACTCTCTGAATGAGCTGACCCGTGGTAACAACCCCAGCTGGCATCTTCTGAGGGTGAAAAGGTCCAAGAGGAAGATGCAGCAAAGCTCTTTTGGAAAGGCTGGAGTGGCGGGAAAGTGGTTTTGCCATCCAAGGTTATCACACAGGATTTTCTTTCAAACAAGGTGTGTATTCAGCACATTTCAAATGTGAATCAACAGAGATGGATAAACATGTAAATAATGTAAATTGGATTATTAGAGAATCCAAAGGAGACCTGGGAAGAACTTTAGGTAGAAACCAGCAGCCCGATTCCCTGTGCTGCTGCCTCCCACTGCCCACAGCCTTGTCACTGAATAACCAAAAACTGCCAGAAGAGTTTCCACTTCAGTTTCTAACCCAATTTCAAGCAAAACCCCCCATCCCAACCAGCTTTCCTGCACGTTTCCCCTCTACAGTTAAAACCTTGCAGGATGATGACATTAGCAAAGGAAGAGCTCAAATGAACACCCGAATCTTGTCAAAACCTGTCAGGTATGACTAAAACAGGGAAAAATCCTGGTCTTGAGGTGATGCTGAGCATCAAACCTCCTCCTACTCAGCTTCAAAGGATTCCACTAAACGTGCTATTTCCAAATATTGGAAAGGAACATTTATGGAATGTAAATGTAACAGAAGAATTACTTTCTGCTACTGGTAAGATTTCTTCTGTCAACATTTCTTATATTAAAAAATCCCCAGAAACAGAACTCCTCAAAGACATTTTTATGAGTATTTTTTAAGATACAACATTTTAACACTGTAAAAGGAGAGACTTCTCACATTCCCTCCACCACTTCCAGTTTCCCCATCAGCAGGTTTGCCCGTCGCATTCCACGTGACCTGGGCCATTTGTCACCTAACCCTGGACAAGCACAAATGACAATTACCTGTGTTGTTACATTTCCACTTCTCCAGAGAGAGTATTGCTCTGGCAGGTGCTAAGAATGCAAAAGCACTGGCTTGGAACAGGGGCAACCTGGAGGGGAGGGAAAGGAGAGACGGTGACAATGTGCTGTGTCCCGGCTGCAGGTGGGTGGTCACTGAGCCTCAGACCAGTTGGAACAATGTGGAATGTGACAATTCCCCACCAAACCAACCCAGGGAACACTCAGACTTCCCCAGCCACAGAGCCAACACCACCTGCCTGAAGTGCTTGCCCAGCCCATGCCCGGCCACTGCAGGTGCCATCTGAGCTGGCAGCAGAGGGTACAGACCCATGCCCTGATTGCCAACACCCCCCAGGCTGCTGAAGGAGCAGCTTTTACCAACCCAGCAGGGGAAAAGAGCCCTGTGAGGGGCCCAGTGACCCCCCTCTGCAGGACTCCAAGCACAGCCACTTGTTGCACATTCATTTGGAAGGGCACGTGGGGTTGACAGGAGCAGATTAGATGTTCCAGATGGCTGCCACCACTCCATACAAACACTGCAAGCATTTCAAGATGACATTCCTGGCACTGGTGTTTATACTTCTCCAAAGATTTTAAGATCTAAAGAGCATCTACCAGCACCAACTACGTAATTACTGACCCCACGGCAGGTTGTGTAACGTGAATATTCAAATGTTACTTAACCACAGACAAGTCTTTGAACTATTCTATAAATATGGATTTATTAAATGATGGATTCCCTTCCACAGCAGATCCCAAAGTGGAGCACACGGTGATTACTCCTGGGCTGCTCCATGTTCTGGCTGTTCCACAGCTAGTGAAGCTCCTGGATGGACTGCAAACACCAGGACAGGAGACAGAACTGCAGCAGGTTCACAGAAAAGGCTCAGAGGAGGAAAAGACCAAACCAAGAGCACGTTACTAAGAGCTGGAAAATTCACAGGCACCACTGGAAAGCACTTTGGGCCGTTGGCAACCTCAAAACCCACCAAAAATGGCACTGGAAACTCTAACTTTGTCAAACTCACGAGCCATCAGAGCGGGGCTGACTGGATACAATTCCCTCTGGGAGTTTCTCCAAGCACAAATGCCAGTTTTATCTCTGGGAAGACAAGGCTGGCAGCCCAGGGAATGATTCACCTTATTTTGTAGATTTGTTAAGCAAACTGAGCTGGCTGGTGCCCGTGGCAAGAGCTGCAACACGCGAGACAAGCTGTTACTGCTCCATCCCACCTACACAGCCCCCTGTGCCCAGGGGTCTGGGAAATGCTCTTTGCAAACACATTCCCTGGCGATGAACTCAGCTGGACCAAAACCTGGGTCCAGATTGTTCCCTATCCCTGAATAATCCCATCCTGCCCAACCTTCCCACTCCACAGTTCCCAAAGAACCACCAGGCTCAAAACTGTGGGGTTTTCCCAAAGCAGGATTTTTTAAAAAAAGAAGTATTCTGAATTTTTTGTTTATTTTTTTACACTTACGACTCAAAATGAGCCAAGATCCATCTCTTTGTGCAGAGACACCTTCAGTTTGGAATGTGACTTATGGATGCCAGGCCAGGCACTCACTGCTAGTGAGCCAAAGCATCAAGAGCCCCAAGTCCTGAGGTTTAGGAGTGGGATATCATTTTAATTCCATGAGAGAATTATCAAGTTGCTCAGTTCTGGCAGCAGCCCCCGGGAAGACGGAAGGGTTTGTGCAGTTACAAGTCATCTGGAAATGTCTCCTCATCCCAACATGTGCCCCAGTTGTAGGAAGCTCAGCCAGCCAGTGATGGGCACGGCAGCAACCTTGGAATGTGAGGGAGATGAAAGCTGGGCTTGATTGGCCCTGTCACTAATTACCCCCATCCCTGCCAGGGCTCTGCTCACCCCACAGCCTGAGGAATAGCTGGAATTCCCAGAACTGCTCCGGGTACCAAAGTGACCACAGCTCAGCACTGAGCTCAATCCATCTTCAAGGACCTGCCACCCATGGAATGTGACCTTTGGAAGCTTTCTTTGCTGAAATACTTTGCAGTTGAGAGACTTGCCAGTGAATGCTTCGAAATCGCACTGAAAAGCCTTTGCTGCTGTATCCCATTCCCAGCCTTCCATAAAACCCCCATCACATGGCAAATCATTATAAACCAGCCAAGAGTGGAGATTTGCTGCTTAAATAAGAGTTATTTTAAGGCCCAAACACAGCTGACTTCAAGTATATAAAAAAATGCAAGTCCAGTGCAAGTGGGAGCCACAGAAAAGGACAAAAAACCCAACAGGATGGAGGGCAGGGGTGGGATTATACACAAGGAACGGGGAATTTCAATAGGACAGGACCATCATTTTGGTCCCTTTCTTCCTGAAAGAGCCCCAAAATCACTCATGAAGTGATAAAGAAATTAAAAATTAATTAAAATAAATTAAAATAAATTACAGAAAAAGAATTTAAAAACAGAATTAAAATAATGATAAGTAATAATAGCGAGCCAAGATTAGTAGGAGAAAAAACCCAAAACATGACAAATGTGAGGAGATAAGGTCTCAGGAAACCTGAAAATTAAGTTTCTCTGATAAATTTGAGACAGAAAAGAAAGTTGGTAGGGGGAGAGGAAAACAAAAACTCCCCTGAGTTCATCCCCATCCAGAACTTGCACTTCCAACACAACAGGAAGATTTTAAACTCCAAGAAACCCAAGGAGGAGACACTCAAAGTTGACCAATAAAACTAAAACATCAATCAAAGATGACATTGGCAGACCTGAAATATTTGGCCAAATTCTCAGAGGAAAAGCTGATCTAGCACAGGCTTGGCTTCTGCACCCACTGAGACACCTGTGCCTCCCCAAAATTCTGGTTCTCAGATAAATCTGTGACAAATTGGCCATTTTCTGTTGGAAAACCAAAAACTGCTCTGAAATGGAACTGAAAGGCCCATTTGAGGAAGCATTTGAGGGGATCCTCTTAAATATGAACTCCTTGTTCTCCTTTTCACTCTTTGTTTTCTCTTGAATAAGATGTAGAAATAACTGCCCTGGCTTCAGTTACTCCCAAAGTTTAAATCAACACGTCAAACATCTCCCTGCACTGCGGAACACAAGTTTTTAAACAGGTTTTTAATCTTCATGGTAATAAAACTTACAACCTCCTGCTCTTGCCAACACCAGATTTATACAAATATTTGCCAACTGGGCTCTCGTTTCCTCCTAAAGGAGAGGTAAAGGCAGCCCTGGCAGGCCACACCTTTGTGTGTGTGTATTTCCAACTTCAGGAATGACCACAGCCTGCAACTCAGAGCAACTAACAAATAAAAACAGATTATTTGGTGCACTGGAAGGTAACAGAGACTCAGTTCAGAGAGTTACAAGTTACCCTCATCATTTCCCCCCACCTTTTAAATTTGCCAAGCCCTTTACAGGGTCAAGAATGCAATTTGGTGTAGGACTGATCACAGCCACCTTAATATTGGCAGAAGTATCATTCAAGAAACTAAAAAATAAATGAAAATACCCAAAACATCATTCAAGAAACTATTAAAAAATAAATGAAAATACCCAAAACATCATTCAAGAAACTATTAAAAAATAAATGAAAATACCCAAAATATCACTGAAGAAACTACTAAAACTAAATAAAAATACCCAAATTCCTCCTCTTTGCATGGGGTATGAATTTTTCCTTTTCCCCACTTTCTCTGTTCTCCTGAGTCTCCCTCCTCCTTCTCCCCTCTCCCTGCTGTGTTTTCTTGCCCTGGGAATGCCTTTTGTTATTTCAGATCCACCTTTTTTTTTCTGGTGAGCAGCTTTCCAAGGCTTGCCCCGTGTCTGATCTCGTGCCTCACGTTCATCCTTTAAAGACATCCCCCCTCCCTCCTGGAGCTCCCAAGGTGTGCCTGGTGTCACCACCACCTCAGCACGTCCTGAGCCTCACCTGCAGCCAAAGGTGGTTTGTAACAACGTGGTGATGCCCACGCAGAAGAAGATGGTCCCAATGAGCTGGCTGGTGGCCCACTGGTCGAAGCCCACGCACATGGCATCGGCCAGCAGGAAGGGCACGGCGATCGTCCCGCTGAAACATGTCAGGTAGTGCTGGCAGGGGGAAAACACAGTCAGTGCTGCCCCCAGGGCTCCAAAAGAAACTCCTTTATCACCACCTTTGCTTCCGCTCTGCGTATTTTCAATTTGCTCCAAAGGGCTCTTCCTGGTCCTAAGCTTTGCTTGGAATATTCTCCCGTCGTTGCTAATGAGCCCTGTTTCTGTAGGATAAACCAGGCTGTTTAAATAGCTGCAGGGCTGCTGCTCTTGAGGAGGAGATATCCAGGTAACTGTGCTGGGAACAGCCTCCAGCTCAGGGGGATGCCCATCAGCAACTCCATCCACTTGCACCCATATGACAACCCCTCCACTCCCCAAGGAACCCACAGCACACACAGGCCAGGATGCAAATGAGCTCCCAAGGACCACGAGCTGGGCACTCATTAATCCCTTCTCAATCCGAACACAGGAACCAAAACAAACAAACAAATTGACCCTTATTGAGCAAAGCAAGTAAAAATAGAATTCCCCCGGAACTGCCTGTCCTTGAGGAAAGGCAGAAATAAAAACGGATGCTCTGGAATGTATTTGTTTGGAGAGCTCAAGATACTCTCCAGATATTACCAAATTCTCGGCATTCCTGTGGGACAAATATAATTACCAGTGGAGAAAGGAAGGAGATGAAAGTGGAGCTGTTCTGCCTTCCCCAAGAGAGGGGCTGAGCTGGTGTAGTGTCCAGCTCTCTACTACAGCCCTACTCCCTGCAGGAACCACAGGCTCTTACCCCAGGGGCTCTCCAAGGAGCACAGAAGTTTCCTGCCCTGCTTCCCAACAAGCCAGGCCTGGGATGGTGCTCTCAGAATTCAAATGACTGGAGTAGCAGCTTTAAGATTCAAAATTTCAGGACTAAACCATCACCTCTCTGTCTTTAATTCCAGAGGTGCAAAATGCCCCTTGTGAAGGTCTCCACTGAGCACTGGCTGAAATAACTACTCAGAACTGAAGTAACTACAGCACAGCTTTAACAGTCAAGACTTCAGGACTAAACCATGTTAATTCCAGATGTGCCAAATGGAAGTCACCACTGAGCATTTGCTGAAGTAACTACTCAGAACTGAAGAATATTCAAGACTTCAGGACTAAACCACTGCCTCCCTCCATCTTTATTTCCAGATGCACCAAGTGAAGGTCACCACTGAGCATTTGCTCATTTCTTTATTGACAGCAGCAATCAACATTAAATCCTTGAGTGAATCTCACAAATGCATGAGCAGAGAACTCATGTAAAGCATTATCAGCACAGTGACCTCAGGGAGGGACCCACTTCAGAAGAAACCCTTTAACACCTTCTTCAAACAACTGGGAGCAGGGAAGAATTAAATTAACACACACACAAACCGCACAGAAAATCCTCAGTGGGCTTCAGAAGTCACAGAGGAGGATTTCCACCCGGCGGGGGACGTACCTGCAGCCCCAGAAAGATGCAGAGGTACCAAGGAGGAACATCTTCGATGGTGTAAATCATGTCGGTCCTCTGGGCATCCAAACTGCCACTGCTGTCCAGGGTCTCTGCCAGGGAGCTCTGGCAGGAGGGAAAACACAAGGCAGGTTGTTGCTGGGCAGGAATCAAGTCAGTTTGAACTCTCAGGTGCTCCAAGGCAAGCACAACACTCCCAAAAAAGGCTGATATGCGACGTTTTTAAAGCCTTTTACCTCTGACAAGCTCAGCTCCGGCTCCTGAGTTTGTACTGAATGTGTTCCCTTCTGTCAGCCATTCCCTGCTAATTGATTGATTGGTCATTGCTAATTTATGATAGCACTGAGCTGGCAGCCAAAAGGCCCCCAAAAATGGGATAATCATGAGAGAGCTATTAAAAAAACCCCAACAAACCAAGCCCACAAACAAAAAAAAAAGAAATCAGGGAAGAATTGGACTAAGTAGAAGAGCCAACAGTGGCTGTTCCCAAAGCTGAAGGGTCTGTCCTTGCGTAAGAGAGACCAAGATCACAGGGAAAAAATTCCTCATTATTGTAATTGCTTCCCCACTTTCTTCTTACTCAATTCCATCTTGGTTAACCTTTTTTAGCCAAGGGATTTATTATTTTTGCTTCCAGCCCACATTTGAACAGTCAAGAAAAATGCTCATTATTACAACCAAATACAGCCCCAAACTATTTGTGTCAGACTTGCTCCAGGAATTTAAATTCCTGCAGGAATTCAAGTGGGACCACACTCTGCCCTACCACTGACCACACATATTCACACATCAACATCCCCCTGGAGCTCCCACTAAAACAAGATCCAGCTCCACCATTTCTCCTCCACAACAAGGGTTTCCTTCCAACTCTCTGGTTTGGGAATTCCTGAGCACAAAACCACTCTGCTCCAAATAAAAGCAGGAGGAAGTATCAGGTTTTATCATTCCAGATCAAGTAACCAAAAATCACCTTACATAAGAACTGCTCTGCCCTAACCCACACCAGGACACAACAAGTCCACGTGAAGTTGCCTCACCCAAAGACTGGGAGTTCTGCCAGACTCGTGACAGCCTCAGATGGTCTTCACTTCTCCAAAAACCCCAACATACCCACAGATCATTCTTTAATCTCCACCGGGTATCACCCACAAGGCCAGGGAAACCAAACTGAACAATGGTACTTCCCTCTCACCTCAGCTTTCTGCTGGGAAAACCAGTACCCCTGGAATAGCTCTGGGAGTGGAAGTGACCACCGTGGAGAGGTTGGGGAAAACCAAAATACAAGAACACCAATTTCAGGAAACACTTTTAAACCATGTTAAGCACCAGGCAAACCTCTCACCAGGGTGCAGGTCCTGAAGAGGAATTAGGGACCCTGTGCCCTGCCCAGCTCATCTGATCAATCTGCAGCACCAGTGACGTGTTTTCATTGACTGAAAAACAAACCTTGACCTGATTCTCTGAAAATAACAAATGAAAAAAATTAGGAATTTGAATTATAGGATCATTAGGGTTGGAAAAGACTTCTCAGATCATCAAGTCCAACTGTCAACCCTTCATCAGCACCATGTTCAACCACGTGTCACATCCATGTTTTCTGAACACTTGCAGGGGTGGGGACACCACCACTGCCCTGGGAAGCCCATTCCAGTGTGGAACAACTCTTTCCATGAAGGAACTCCTCCTCATGTCCAACCTGTGGCACAACTTGAGGTTGTTTTCTCTCCTCCTGTGCCTGTTCCCTGGGTGCAGAGCCTGACCCCCACCTCAAGCCCCTGTTCCCTCTCCTGTCAGGGAGTTGCAGAGCCAGAAGGTCCCCCCTGAGCCTCCTCTTCTCCAGGCTGACCCCCCTCAGCCCCTCCTGCTGCTCCAGCCCCTTCCCAGCTCCATTCCCTTCCCTGGCCATGCTCCAGCCCCTCCACATCTCCCTTGTCCTGAGGGGCTCAAATGCTGAGTGGCACACACATGAAGAAAATCCCCGTGTGTCCCGTTGCCTCATCCCTCCTCTCTTCCATGGCAACACGGGTTCCTCCAGAGGACTTTGCTCCCCAGGAGGACTGTGTTTATCCAACACTTGGACTGAGAGGTCACCACACGCTTTCAGATGTTCCAACATCTGCTCGGGAGGGAGGAGAAGCACCAGCACACAAACGAGCTGTTTGCTTCATGAGCCACCTCAGCGCTGGTTCGCTGGAGCCACCCAAAGAGCAGCAGGGATTTGGGAGAACAAGCTGCAGACAGTGAAGGATAAAACACCTCCACTGTGCCTGGAGCAACCTCTACAACCCTTCCAAGGATGGGCAGAAATGGGACTGTGCAGGTTCATGGTGTTCCCATGCAGGACACCAGGTGTTCTAGAAGGCAGTCTGTGATTCGTGCACGTTGGTGACTCTGCTGTGGCCCTGCCTTGGGAAAACCCACCTTTGGGCCCCTTTTCCAGCTTTGCCAGACCAGTATCCAGAGGCTGTCCCAGCCTTCCACTTGGTGCCAAACACCAACTTTTCTTCACAGGACTGATGAGGTCGCATTAAGTACATTCCTGAGCTTTTCCACCTGCCATTCCAGTCCACCCTGTCCTATCCCCCCTTTCCTTTGGGCAGCAGAAAGCAGAAACAATGGCCTGTTTGCAAGTTTCTTAGTCCTTTCAGAGCTTTCCATTTGTGACTACATTATTCCTAAATTGGTCTTTGAAGAACTGTTTTTTCCAGGAGCAGGCACAAGGGAACTGGTCCATGGCATGGAGAAAGGTCTCTTGGTACAGCCCAACAAGTGCGAACAAACTCAAGCTCTCCTTTAGAACGTGAGATGTTACAGATCTCCTAACAAAAGAATTTCAAACTTCAGGGCATAATGGTCATGGCAGTGTCTGCCCTACAGAGTAAAGGGTTGTGTAAATGGACCAGGACACTCCTCATTCCTTCCAGAAGCCAGACTTGGATCTCTCTGGAAGAGGGAACTCTGACCTTAGTTAAACCTTGAGCAGACCAAGACTGAACAATGAGGGATTGGGGAGCTCAGGCAAGGCCTGGCCATCCCAAAAACTCTCTCACTGGGTAGTCACTGGCCCTTTGGCATCTCCAGCGTGCGCCTGCTGGTCTAATCCTGACTCAGAGCTGGTGTTTGCCAAGTGTGCCAAGGGAACTTCTGGGAATGGATGAGATAATGATCACAGACTAATTCCCCCTTTAATTATTTTTAACTGGCCAAAGGTGGAACATGCTGTGCTTTTTTTCTTTTCCTCATTTTTCTGGTAAGCATAAACAGGGAGAATGAGACAGATAAAGGTGTTGAAAGAATGCTGGAGGGAAAGAAGAAACCCCACAACAAATCCAGAGCAAAATCCAAAGCAGCAAACCCCAACAGTGCAAGACAAAGGCTCTGATGTCAAGTACTTGTGGAAAAGACAAAAAGAAAAGAGATGAAGGAACTGTGGGGAGCCTTTAGAGAAATACCTGCAATAAAGAACCCACAGCTGAGCAACCCGGGCCAGTGGGAGGTGTCCCTGCCCACAGCAGGGAGTGGAACTGGATGGGGTTTAAGGTCCCATTCAACCCAAACCATCCTGGGATTCTATTAAGCAACAAGCAACACCACATTGATTATTTTACAGGGATGCAGCAACAGTTATTTCTCCTCTGGGCTCAGAGTTCATTGTCTCAGCCAGCAATCAATGTAAGCCAATGTGAGCACTGGGCAGTGACTAAGGACATTTCAGGCCTCTTCCTAAAGGCTTTTGATAACATATAAATACATCAAAGGCCTTTATAAAGGTTTTTTGTTGGCTCTTTGGGTGAATGGGCTCTCGAGAGCAATGAAAAGCCAAGAACAAATACAGAATCATGGAATGGTTTGGGATGGAAGGGACCTTTAAGATCATTCAGTTCCAGCCACAGCCATGGGCAGGGACACCTTCCACTATCCCAGGTTGCTCCAACCTGGCCTTGGGCACTTCCAGGGATGGGGCAGCCACAGTTGAACCCACCACAGGCAGCCACAGCTTCTCTGGGCAGCCTGTGCCAGGGCCTGGCCCACCCTGTTCATTCCCTGTGAGTCACAGCAAAGCTTTAATTCCAGCAGATTTGGTTGTTCAGAAGCTCATGGTCTCTTCAGGGTGAATTATTCTCTGTCATTTACATGGATCGACTGGAAGGGAGAAAAAACACACACTTGGTAAAACCAGGCCATGGAGACATGGCTTAGTGTCTGGAGATCTCTTATCTTGGTTGCACAATTTCAACCACACACCTTTGGCTCAAGCTCTTATCAGATTGTCTCTCTCCACTCCAGTCCAAGCACGCTCCAAAAATCAGCCATCACAGACATGCAGGGCAACAGTTGGCAGAATTTGTCCATTAAAGACCAGCATGATCACAGTGGGTGTGTTTGGCACACACAGGAGACAGAGCACACCAGGGCACATCCTGCCACTCACAACATCCTTCTGGAATGCAGCACTAAAAGGCCTCTGGCAGAACCAGCTGTTTAGGGGGTATTTTCAATCTGAAATTGAGAAATTAATTTTGGTGTCCGAGTTGGAAAACCTCAACTGCAGCCCTTGGTACCCTTTGTGCCCCAGCAGAGGTTATGAGCTCACATAGTGCTTGGAACCAGGAGAGCTTTGGTCTTGTTTCAACTGGGACACCTGAAAAATTTGGTCAAGTTGAGTCTTTTCAGAGAGACAAGGCTCCACCACAAATCCAGTTTGAGTAAACATTTCAGAAGAAGGTGCTGCTCAGATTTACCATAATCCGTGTCCTTATTTTAAGCAAAAGCTTAGACACAAACCACCTCAGCTGACAGGATTATTGTTGGACAGGTTTAGGGAAAGATGGAATGGAGTGAGAAAAGCTGGAAAAATCCCAACCAATGCAGTGTCCCTTGAGGCCTCAATTGGTCTTCCTGAATAGGTGAAACACAGTCATAGTTTTCCTGAGGAAAAATGTTCAAGGGTTTTTATGACCTGCAGTTCATTCACAAAGCTGCCACTCAGTAAACAGCCCCTAGCTGGAAAAAGGACTAGAAAATTAATTTTATGAGGTTGGAGCTTGGAACAAGTTGGGAAAGAGAGTGGGAAAGATCCCCCTTTCGGAGGTGCTCAGCACCCCCAATCTCCCTGGCTGAATGCAGAGTTGACGAGCAGAGCACAACGACCTTCCCAGGGAAACTGAGCAAAAGGGAATGAAGGAATCAAAAACTTGCATCCTGTGAATTCTGGTGCCAGGGCAAAGGGCATCAACTGCTGCTGACATTGCCTGAGTCATGCCCTGTGTTCTGCAACCACAGTGTGTGACCAGGGCAGTCATGAGGCCAGAACTGCCCCGAGCTCATCTGTGAGTCAGCACCATCTGCTGAGATGGGAAACCACAGCCATGTGAGACTGGGGTGGGCAAGGGATGAACTCAAAGAGCAAGGACGAGTCCTCCCCTCCACGGGAACCACCACATACCTTCTCTGCTATGCCATTTTCTGTAGTGTAGATGGCCATCAACTCCGTGTCTTCTGTGTCCTGGTCACCGCTGGACGTTGCTCCACCGTTTATCACAACCTTAAAAAACAACAGAAAACAAACACAAGGTCTTAAAATAAACATTGTCTCTGCAACCATACCTCGTGTCACTCAGTCTTCTCCCTTGGCACTTGACATCTGCCTTTGACATTCTGTCAGAAACCATGACAAGCACAGCAAGTCATCATCTCTGTAACAGCAGGTCCGGGGATAGAGAGAGGATTGAAAGACAGCACGTGGAGCTCCTCAAAGACATCACACAGGGCTCCGAAAGACATCATATGGAGCTCCTCAAAGGTATCATAGAGCTCCTCAAACACATCGTACAGGGCTCCAAAGCCTTTCACACAGGGCTCCTGAAAGATATCACACAGGGCTCCTGAAAACCTGGGCAGTGCCAGCTGGGGTGGGAGGAACTGGAAGAGGGCACAGGCTGCCCAGGGAGGGGGTGGAGTCCTCATCCCTGGGAGTGTTCAAAACCCAAGCAGACTTTGTGACTTAGTGGACAGGGTGGGATTCAGTCAAAGTTTGGGCTTCATCACCTTGGAGGTCTTTTCCATCCCTAATGATTCCACAATTCCACCCCAGGGGCTGGTTCCCGCTGCAGTGGGACAGCTGATTGCTCTAATCCTGCAATGCCCGGCGTGTAGCACATCCTGGGAACAGCACTTGGGAGCACACCCCGAACAACCACACATGGCCGTGTTTACACATAAACACCACTCAGTGGCAAAGGAGGTTTGTTACCAAGTACTTGTGGAAATTAGAACATTAGTGGCTGATTCACACCGAGCCTGACCATCCAGGGCTGCAATGTGGTACTCACAGGCAGGGTGAAAAAGGTGGGATGTTTGGATTCATCCTCGTATTTGCCCTCTGCGGAGCCTCCTGCTTCCACCGACTTCGAGGTGGTGTTTTTGCCGATCCCCATCGTTTCCAGAATGTCCAGGACTTGCATTCAGCACCCCAAGGGATGCTCCTGGGATGACAGGCCAAGGGCTGAGGACAATTCCTTATTTAAACAGCAGCACCTCCAGGAATCACCGAGTTCTCAGTAATCCAGCTGGGACACCAGGGTATCGTTTGCATCAATGGATCCTGGAATTGAAGGGAGACATGGATATTTTTATTCCCTAAGATGTGTCCATCCACACCACCCCACAGAGCCTGGGATTCCTTTGATGCTTGTGACTCACCAGTGCTCATCAACCCTCCCTGATAATTAGCAGGTTATCATTTAAAGATAAAGTCAAAGGTACTTTAAATTCTTTCAGAGTGGTAATGCTGTGATTGTACTCTCATTTTTCTCTTGTCTTCAATCATTAGTAGTAGATAAAAACCTCGGTTTTATTTCTATTTCAAGGCCATTTCCATAAAACGTTTTGGGAACAAAGTACACCTGTACTGCAGGTATGGAGCAGTGCAGAGCAGGTGAACATCCACTGCAAAAAGGGCTTCTTCAGGGAGTGTGAATCTGCAGAGTTACCTCTGTATAACTGAATCTTTTCTCTGAAAACAACTTATCTTTAAATAAAAAGCATCCAGGAAGCTCAGACCAGATGGACAGGGAAGGACCTGCCTTTCAGTGAGCCTGTCTCAGACAGAAACAGCCCCTTCTGCTGAACACCCCTGCCCAAAATCAGTCCCTTCTGCTGAACACCCCTGCCCAAAATCAGCCCCTTCTGCTGAACACCCCTTGCCCAAAATCAGTCCCTTCTGCTGAACACCCCTGCCCAAAATCAGCCCCTTCTGCTGAACACCCCTGCCCAAAATCAGTCCCTTCTGCTGAACATCCTTGCCCAAAACCAGCCCCTTCTGCTGAACATCCTTGCCCAAAATCAGCCCCTTCTGCTGGACACCCTTACCCAAAATCACCCAAATTGTTCATGGCACGTTGAAGCAACTGCTTCAGGATAAACTCGTGCATTTTAACTAGTTTCACTACTCTTTTGGCACAGGAACAGGGAAGATTTTACAGCCCACGAGTTCTCTTTTGTTTTCCCAGCTGGGTCACTACAGTCCAGTTTTCTCCCATTTGCTCCTTAAATAAGCCCTGCCTGTCCATCATCATCCACACGTTTGCCATTTCCAAGACTAAATAATAGGAATGAACAGATTGAAACATAAACTTCCTGCAGGACAGCACAAAAAATTCTGCAGCAAACCAAGTTTTGCAGCCTGTGGTTCCTGAGCCTCAAACAGAAAATGCACCTGCAAACACCTGCAGATGAAACCAGCTCACATAGAGGTGAAAGTACAGAATGGAACCTGAAAAATGGCCTTCTAAAAATCACAGAAAGTGGAATTTTCAGCAGCCAGAAACACAATGAAGCAGCAAAACACGGGTTATTTCCAAAGCAAGGTAAAAATGATATATTCAAGTGGATGCACACAAGTGGAAATGCAGATGCTGGACAATCAAAAACACAGCTTCGTTTATTTTAGAAAGAAAAAAGTAGGGCTTGGGTTTTTTTCTTAAGCTTCCCTTCCAAATGCTGCTCAGGAAATGCCAGCAGCTCCTGTTACAATATTAAGATTTTAGAACTTCTTAATAGCTGTTAATTGCCCATTTGATAGAAATTTCTGGTTATTTGAGGTGAAAGAGATATTAATCTTTAACAGCAATGCAACTTTTCCAGTGAGAAAATACACCTACATAAGAAAGGCTACTGGGCTTCAAGACATCCTTGAAGCCTTAATTAAATAAAGATGGGATGAAAGGCAGTGCCTGCAAAAAAGGGCTAAGACTTGTTTATTAAAGTCAGTATTAAGGTACCATAATTAATTATTTCTCACTTGGACTTAAGACTGGTTTGGACACTCACTGTCTTGTTAATCTGGAAAAACAAGCATTCCCATTTTTACAATGACCATGGATTTCCTCTTCAAAATGCAGCGCAGGATGGAGAAGAGACAGGTCCTGCTTAAAGTCTGGGGGCACTGTGGGGTCTGAGCTGGGGTTTTTGGAGGGGTTTTGTTTGGTTTAACTGTGCAGCCACAAGGGACTTTTTTTTTTTCCAAGCACAGGAGAACAAAAGAATTTGCCTTTTTCTGTCAATGTCAACATATTTTATTCTCCAAGAAAATCAGTGATGGAGACAGGCGAGGTTTAGTCTGGCAGCTTTATCATGTGGAATTGGGAAGGGAAAGGGAAAAGGCAGCAGGACACCTCCCTAACCCAGGGCCCAGGCCAATAAAACCCCAGAGAGAGGAAACCTGCCAGTCACGAGATGTGGTTTCAGGTCCTCTGGCCCCATAAGCTGCTTAGCTGGCATTAACCACCATCTCCACTGATAAAAGAGAAAAGACCCTCTAATCCCATTTCCTTGGGTCCTGCAAACCAGCAGCACTGTCTTCTCCAGGACGGGATCATCCCTTGGGAATGGTCCCTCAGAATTCCACCAGAAGAGCACACAAAACTTGCCTTGTATTGTTGAGAGCTGACACACAACAGCTAAACCAGGGTTTGGATGAGGGTCCCAACCAAGCAACTCCAAGATGAGCCTCATCTGCTACTTCTCCTAATGAGGGGAGTGTTTGTGCATGTGTGTCAGGGGGTGCTCCAAGAAAAACCAGGAGACCAAATTTCCCAGCTCTTCTTGCTTCTGCACAGCAATTAAACTTGCAGTTAATAGCACAGATGGTAATCAGAGGTTTTGGGAATACTTTCAGTATGCAGTTTGGAGTGTCAAAGGGAAGCAGAAATCTTGAGGCAGGGATGAGGTTATCTGAGATGTCCTTCCTTATCAGCCCAGCTTGGTTACACATGACTCAGACATTTTGATAGCCCTCCACAGCAAATCCAACCATCAGGAGCTGGGAAATAATGGGAAAAGATAAAACTCATTCATCGTCAGGCAGGTACACACTGTCCAATGAATTAGGTGCAGCCTCAGAACAAATGGAAAGGCTGGAAGTGAAATCAGGACACTGATTAATGTTCATCTCTCGGAACCAAATTACCCCTGAGTGATTAACCCAGGAAGGCCAGAAGCTGGCAGGGTTTACAGGGCTGTAGATAAGATTAGGATTTAGACAAAGAGCAGGGATAGGCCGGGTGCAAGTTCAGAGAAAAACCCTCCTGGGCAGGGAAAGGCCCCTCTGCATGTCGAGATTCTGAGCACATCGTGCCTTTTCTCAGGCACAAACCTCCTTCCACCTTGGGAGCCATCGGGGGGGGGACACCGAGTGGTGGCACTGCCTGGGCTGACACAGCATCATCCTTTTCACACTTTCATGGCTTTACTGACACCAGTTTTCCCTTTCACCAAGGTTGCTCCCATTTAAACAAGCTGGGATGCATTTCAAAGTCCACAGAAAGATAAAGCCCATCAGAGATGAAAATGCACAACAAGGCTGGGATTAAATGACTTTTTCTTCCTGCAGCTTCTGCCTGCAAGTCTCTGCTCTGGAACCCCTGCCACAAACAACAGCACCCACTGGAGAACACAGCAAAGGTTTTCCTACAGGGAAATCTGCCCACGTGCCACAACAGGCTGCACAAAAAGCTCCCATTTCACATTTCTATTGCTATTAAGTAGCAAACTGCATGCGAATCGGTCTAGAAAATCATGTTTAAAACTCATCTCTTTGTAGATTCCAGGGCTATCTTGGGCAGGACAGAAAGTACAGATATTAATAAAGGGTTTACTACCATGGAAATGAGGAGAACTGGACATGAACCCACCAAACGAGCAGGCAGCTGTCATACAGACAGTTTCTCCCTGTGTGCAATGTTTTCTTTAAAAGCAGCAGCATTTCATAAAGTTTTTGGCAGAATCACACTAAAAATATTCCCTAAATCACATTTACTGTGATGGCAGTTCATCCCCACAGTGTGTGAGGATCTTTAACATCAACATTTGAATCCAGAGCTTGGCAAAACAAAGATGGGGAAAAACCAACCTGATCTCCAGGGTGTGACATTCTTGGGGCAGTGACAGGTTTTTGGGGCTTTTCTCTTTGTTTAGGTTGGCTTGGGGATTTTTTTTAGACATCCTTTGGAAGGGCCAACACTTTTCCAGGTGCTGGCAGCACCAGGACTGGGAGGCAGAGCTGGGCTCAGGACATGTCAATACTGTAAATCTCCTCTGCAATAGGCAGACCTAGAGATGAACCCTTTGGAAGAAGCTCAGGCTGGAGCTCAAGCTCCCCTGGGACTTTCAACCCTGAAAATCCCTGCTTTTCCAAGGTGCAAAGACAATGCAGGTATTTTTCCCAGAAAGCAGTTTCATGTACTTCCTTACTTGCCAAACTCAAACAAAAAACCTCCTAAAACCACAAGGATCTTGCCAATTCCAGGTGGATCCAGGCCCACCACACTGTTCACCCAAAAAGACTTTCCCAATGGAGCTGTGCAGCTGTTTTTTGGAGGGCAGGAGATGCTGACTCAGCACAATCTGGGCAGGTGAGGACAGACAAGGGACACAAAGTTTGAGCACAGCTTCAGCAGCCTCATTCAGAGCTTTGTCTGCAGCACTCCAGGGCTGGGGGCAGGCCCCCTAAAGCCAGAACTGCAGAGGGCAGGTGCTGCACAGCCACAAATGTTTTACTGTCTGTGCAGGAGTGAAAGTTGTGGCTGTGGCTGTCGTGTTCTTCCCCCCAAACACCAAGCTGTGCTGCAGGTCTCAGCCAGGAGCAAAGGCTGATGAAAAAGGTGAAAGGAGGACCCCAGGGACTCTGAAAGGTGAGTGTGTTCCCTCCTTCTCCTGACAGTGAAAGTGTCAAGCAGAAGGAATTAGTTCATCACAGAACCCTGAAGGTTGGAAAAGTCCTCCAAGATCAAGTCCAACCTGTGACTGATCTCCACCATCCAGACCAGGGCACTGAGTGCTCTGAACACCTCCAGGGATGGGGACTCCACCACCTCCCTGGGCAGCCCATTCCAATGTTTAACAACCCTTTCCAGGAAGAAATTGCCCCTGATGTCCAACATGAACCTCCCCTGGCACAGCTTGAGGCTGTTCTCTCTCCTCCTGTCCCCGTTCCCTGGGAGCAGAGGGCAATGTCAGTAGAGGGAGCACAACAAGTGTGGTTATAAAACCAGCTGGTGAAGAACCAGCCCATCCTTTGGAGTGCTCCACTGGAAAAGCTGCCAGGAGCACCACGGTGGGAATGTCCCACGACCCACTGCCCCGGGCAGGTGCGATGGCAGAGCCAGCCAGGCCCTTCTTGGCTGTCGCAGGCGGCTGGAGAGCCAGGAGAGCTCTGGCTGTTGCACACACTAAGGAGATTAGAATCAAATTAAGGTCACTGCTTAATTACAATCATCAATTTATTATTTTAATTAGCTGTCAGGCTCCTGTGAACAGCACTGACTTTCTCCTGCAGGCAGAGATGATGCTCAGCCAGAAGCTGTCACACTGGAGGTGACCTGAACTGCAGCGGTGCCTCTGGAATTCCACCCCTTCCTGTGGTGCTTCCGAGTGTTTGTCACCTCTAACTCAGGGCAAACACAAACCAAGGCATCCTCCAGGTCAGAGATTATATTTTTTGGCAACAGAAACACAACAGAGATGTTCAGAGGGATCTGGACTCCCTGCACATCATCACATTTTATTGTTAAATGTACCAAGCCTGAGCAAAGGTAAAACCATCTTTAAACCTCATTTTACTCACTCAGACCCAATTCTGGGAGCTCCTTCAGGAAAGGACATGCTGGAAACTGCGACTAAGAGCAAACCCTCAGCTCCTGCAGCGTCACAGCTGTGAAGAATTTAAGCCAGTAACAAATGTACCAGATTTACTTTGTTTGGTTTTAAAAATGAGTGTTTAGGCCAAGCAGCTCATCCTGCTCTGCAGCACCAGGACAAATTATGGAGCAACCCTGGGCTGTGGGACAGAGCTGCTGACAGCCTGGATGTCCCTCTAGGGACATGGAGAAGGGGCCATACAGACACAGGGCTAGGGATATCCAGGGAGCTGAGTATGCCTGCAGGAGGTGGCAGGATGGGTGCCAAGGGACCAGGGAAGCTCTGAAAGAAATTCCATCACCAACACACTGTACCAAAGCAATCAGTGCAGACAATTAAGGAATGTTATGGAGGCTCCAATTAGCCAAAGTTTGCTTACAGGGTATGGCTGTCCCTGGCCAGACACACAACTCCACACAAATGCAAGGCAATTCCCAGTTAATTATGGAATGGCAGCTTTCTCCAGATTGCCACTGGCTGTAGTTACACCATCACCCAAAACTCCTGTATGCATTTTGTGCCATTAAGGTATTAAAAACAATGGGCTCTTCTTTGTTATTAGACACACTCTGCTGTGTGGCTAATCCAGCTCCAGGCACTGGATTTATCTGGATCTTCCCTTTTAGGTTATTTTTAACAGCAGAAGAACCTTGGAACAACAATGCTCCCCCTCTCTCTGTCCAGCCTGGCACAGTTGTTCACACCTCCTCCCTCCTAGCACAGATAAACATTAAAGCTGTCTGAGAAACTTGTTTTTGATAAATTTTTAGATGTGAAACAATACATTATCAAAGGGGTTTAAAATTAATGTCCAAATTACAAGCCACTCAAACAGGACCAACTCTGCAGCCCAAAAAACTGCAGGATGTTTTCCTACAAAGCAAAAAGGTTCTCCCCAGTTAAAAGAATTCCACAAGTATCTCATCATCGAGGCTAATAAAGCCCAACCAGCACTTCAGTGATGGAATCAAAGCCCTGGCTGCAGAGCCACAACCACAAGTCCAATTGTTTCACAGCTCCATCCCACACTGGGACCTGGACACGGCACCTGGGAGGTCTCACTCACCCTCCAGGTACCTAGAGGTGCCCAAAGGGTGTTTTTTGTACCTTCCAGAGGATTTTCACTGTCTCAAACACATGAAAAAAGGTGCCCAGAACCCACACTTCAACCTACTGTTGCTACATGTACAAACCATTGTCCTGCTTTAGAATTAATCCAAGTTTTCCCTCGGGCTGTTTGAAACTGAGCCTCTTTGGTCCCGGGATTACACGTGATTTGTCTCCGCCAGGCACCTCCTGCGCCCAGAACTCCTTCCCATGAACTGAAACTGCACTGAAATGCCACCCCAACCTTCAAGGCTACAGAGATTTCCCTCCTCCACTGAACTGCAGCTTAAAAAAGGAGACTTCAATTTCAGTGCAACACGACCCATAAAGACCTCACTTTACCTGCAGCAGAGGCAGACAAAATACTGCTAAATACATCCAAACTTCCTATTTAAGTTTTTTATTAAATTTTCTTTTGAAAAGCTAAATTCAAGTTTCAAGAAGAGTTGTCGGGTACTTTAAGGAGTTTCAGTCCTGAGGTGGTTTTTCACTTCACTTCAAAGCAGCTCTTCAAAGCACAAACATATTCTTTCTTTGTAGGCACTAATGAATTTTTAAGTAGTTGGTATTTTGACTGCCATCCAGAACAGTGCCTTAATAACTGACCAACATTATTAGGGCAAGTCTGCACAAAAACACGCAGGAAAGTTATGCTGAGCTCAAACCTTTCGTTGATTTAAAGCACATTAGTTAAATCTCATTAACTTCCTGTGTGAATGAGCTCTTTGAGAAGGGGACTTAAATCCAGCTGAATGACATGTTTAACAAAGGATCTCACAGCTTTCAAAAACTACAAGTTTGGGTAGTCAAATTGTTAGAGATCTTATTTAGGCTGTGATTCTAAACCAAAATATCCGAAATATGAGTTTTTCCAGTGCTGGCCAAGCTGAAGGTGTGTTTGGTCAAAGCACTGTTGGCCAAGCTGTTCATCTTTCACCCCACTACTCCCATTTTACTGTTCCAAAAGGCAAGGAAGATCCCCAGGAGATCCCATTACTGGCCACAGAAGAAGGTCTGACCATGAAGGCAGGACACAGGTGAAGCCACAAGATGAAATCCCAAAGAAGTGAATGGAAAATCTAGGAAATAATGACTTTCCATCTTGTTATCAAGCGACTGCTCTGAGCTGGCACCTGCAGAGCTCTCTGGATGGTCACTAACAATGAACCACCCCATCACTGCTCCTCACAGAACTCTGGGGTCCCACCCGGAGCCCAGCACTGTGTATGGCACACATTAATCTGATTTAGAATGGTATGGAGTCCTTACAGTCTTCCTGGGGAGGATTAATAACCTGAGCATTCCAATACCTCCGCGTTATTACGGATATTAATACACAGCTTGTTAAGCTCCTTCACAGCCCTCAAAGCAACCTGAGCACACACTGGGTCCTTTCTCAGCTTGCTTTGTGCTTGCACTTGGCACTCTGATGAAAGCTCCCTTCTTTCCAAGACTTTAATCACGTAAAACAAAGGTGAAGTTACAGACCCATCTCAGAAAAATTCCATTTATTGAGCACATCGGGGTAATGTGCCAACTTTTTCAACTCTGGGGATGAAACTCCTTCCCCAAGGCTGATTCCTGGTGTTACTTTTGAACCAGGTCCTCACTCCTGAAAGAAAACCAAGTGCAGGAAGCAAGACAGAACCAGCAGCTGGTCACACACTTGGAAAGTTTTACACTGACTTATCTATTAGACTCGTCTAGAAATAAATATTTCACTTCCATTTAAAGTCACGTAATAAGACTTGGAATTCAATAAACTTCCAAAAACTAACCAAGAGGCTGCACTTCTGTGCTCCAAGCTTTCTTAAAAATCTCCTTTTTACTACATAAACCTCATATAAATTTTTCCCTTTTTGAAAAGTTAGAATGAAAGAGAAGTTTACAGGTGAACAGAACAGAGAGGCTCTGCATTTACAGCCATAAACATGTGAAAACGAGACAGCGATAAACACCTGAAAATACAAAATTAAGTCCTCAAATCTTCAAGACGCTGAAATTTGAGTAATTAAAACCAGGTTTTAAGTTTCTGGCTTCATAATGCTGACGCTGAAGCAGTTGAATTTTTGCAATTATCCCTGTTAACATGTGAATTCCAAGGGCTTACCTCAGAAGCCAAGCTGTGGAGAGGTCCCAGCAGCGGGAGCAGCGGGAGCCGCAGCCGGGGAGGATGGAGACATTCCCCAGGAGCACTTTTATAAGGGCTCCCACATTGTATAACTGCTCCGTGCCCAATCCCAGCCCGCTTACACAACGCCGGGGGCAGGAAGACACCACACGGCCACGCGGGGTTACTGCACAGTGGGCTGCTCACTACACAGTGGGCTCTCACTGCACAGTGGGCTCTCACTACACAGTGGGCTGCTCACTGCACAGTGGGCTCTCACTACACAGTGGGCTCTCACTACACAGTGGGCTGCTCNCAACGCCGGGGGCAGGAAGTCTCCACACACCGTGGGGTGCTCACTGCACAGTGGGCTCCTCACTACACAGTGGGCTCTCACTGCACAGTGGGCTCTCACTACACAGTGGGCTGCTCACTACACAGTGGGCTCTCACTGCACAGTGGGCTGCTCACTACACAGTGGGCTGCTCACTACACAGTGGGTTGTTACTCCCCATCTCCGCAGGGGTTACGCAAAGGATGGATCCAAGGGGAAGTCCAGCCTTTGACATCAACGGCAACAGCGCAGGGAGAAATCCCAGCCCCCCCGAAACTCAAGAGGCATAAATATTTACACGCTCCAAGCTTTAAGCGGGATGGGGCATTTCTCCAAGCTTTCCTTGCAGGGAAATATTTTTATTAGCGATTGGAGAGGTCACAGGTCTCGAAGCTCTTCCCCAAGACAAGGGTTAGTGATGCACAATCTCGCTGGGCACTGAAAGCACAGGACGAAGCTGTGCTGGGCTCCTTCACTTACCCAGCACAATGGTAAAGGGTGCAGGGCAGAGCGAGCTGCCAAGGGACGCAGAAGAAGAAGTGAAACAACAAAAGCAACAAAAAGTAAATAAAGGGTTGTCAAGCATCAGAACACCCACAGGGAAGTGGCTGTATCACCATCCCTGGAAGGGTTTGAAAGACAGAGATGTGGCACTGGGGACGTGGCTCAGTGGTGGTCGTGGTGGTGCTGGGGGAATGGTTGGGCTCGATGATCTTTTCCAATCTGAGCAGGTCTGTGATTCTATAACTGATGTCCAGTCTTTCCCCTGTGGATCTGCATTGCTCCCCCTGATCACCTCCCTTTCTGAGGGAGCACAGCACTGCCCGAGGCTGCTCTGACACTTCTGAGCACACTGTACACTTGTCCCCTGCCCCAGGTTAACACAGAGTTCCACCATCCCCTCACCAACTTCCCTCTCCGAACACAGCATCTCTCTCACTCCAAAGATGACACTGAAGTGACAACCACAGCAAACCACCACAAAGCAGCACCAAGGAGCAGCTCCTGCCCAAATTTATCGGCAGTGACTCCGCCACTTGCGCCCAACCCAGAACGGGCCAAGGGCGCGGCACTGCGGGGCAGAGAGATGAGCTCACTGCACCCGAAATGCCCCTTCTGCACCCCAATTTGGGGAGCCACCCAACTCCCCTGGCCCCGGCAGCCAAGCACAAGTCAGGATTCGCCCCACACTGCCAGACCCTGCGGCTCATCCACGGCGCAGGAACCGGCACGTGCTCGTTCCACAGCAAAGCACCAACATCTGAATGGGGCACGGCCAAGTGGGAGCTTCATCCCTTTCCCTGGGATTCGGGGAAGGAATGCAGCTGCCTCCACAGGCTGCTCTGCGTGCACGTCCAAATACACGGGATGTTCCAGCGTTTAATCCCCGCTGCAAAGGGATGGTGAAACGTTTCCTCCTCAATTTGCTCCTTTTCCAATGATCAGATTCTTTCCTTTGCTCTTTCATCCCGAATTCCAAGTGTTTTCACAATCACAAACATCTCATTTCGACATGGAGAGTTCTTGCAGCCCTTATCACAAGCGTCACCAAAACTTCAGTTTTAAGACCCCAAAATACAAACTCTTGGACCAAGGGTCCCCACACTGCCTGAAGGTCACTGATCCATGATAACTTCCAGCATATTCCTCACAAGTATTTTAGGTTCAAGGCATTTGATGTCTTCATAGGGAGCCCCAGGACTAATGATCCAAAGGCAAGAGAAAAACTTCGGGTTTTCAATGGAAAAAGACTTTCGCTTTTTTTCCCCAATGTCCAGAACTTTTTAAATAGTTGGATTAAACAATGCCAGGCACCCAAATGCTTCTTGCCCTTAATATCACAGTTCAAAGTATGATTGAGTTCAATGCAATTAACATTACTTAAGCATCCAATTAAAGAAGACTTGTCTATTTACCTTGCAATTAAAACTAATCGCTCCAAAATTCATCACCAGTGAGTGGAGAATTTCATCATCCAAATGATTTATTCCTGATTACTTAGCATTTATACTTGGTAATTTAAGTTAAATAAACCACCTCCTAACCTGGGTATCTCCAATTCAATCCCAGCTTCCATGACTGATGTTGGGACAGATCTAATCGCAGGTTGTTGGGTTAAAATTCCTTGAACTGGATCATTGCCACACTTGAGGTGAATATAAATTCAAGACAGAACTGCACTGGAATATTTTACAGTGCAACTTCAAATTCCAAAGTACTGTGACAGACAGGTGGGAATAAACAGCTGAGAGCTCTGTGTATTTACTGATGGCAGGGAAATCACAGCAGACAACTTATCTTGCTCTACTTCAGCAAAGGGAGTGTGTTGTGATGATCAGACACAGCCACTCATCATTTTTATTACCTGCTTAATATCAGAGATGCAAACTGGAGGGAGCATTTCTCCTGCTTGGAAATGTTACTCCTAGGAGGAGTTCACATTGATTATTAGAAGAAAATCCAATTTTCTGCCTTCTTCTCAGACACTCGGTGTTCAGTTTGAAGAAGAACCAACAGTTCCAAGTGCCCCAGCTAAATTATGTTTGCTGTCAGACACACATTGGTAAAGTACTGACAATGTTCCGAGATGGAATATTTATTCTGAGGATATTTTCCCTAGTTTTGCAGAGCTCAGGCAGGACAAAGCCCTGCTGTGAAGTCCCCTATTCCCCCTGCACTGACAACTCTGTGCCCACTGGTGGCACACAATGGTTACCTCCCACCACCAGAGCTGGTAATGATGTGACCCAGTGACTGCAAATGAACACCTGGAAACCAAACCCCTTCTCTGAACCTTCATATTGCCAGGTAAGAACAAGACAAACACTCAACCAAGAGGCAGGAGCAATGCAGCCCCTGCAATGCTGCTCAGAGGAGGCGCCCTGTTCCATGATTTCACTGTCCCAGCCTGGCAGATATCTCACAAACACTGTCAGGAAGAGGCACTTCTTCCTTGGAAGAACATCCTGTTTCATCCGGAGGGTGAGGTGGAGGAGGCCTCATTTCTGACAGCTCAATGCGTCTCCTGATTACATTTGTGTGGCAATCTCCTAATTTGAGTGTTCTTCCTCCCAAAACCATAGCAAATATGTAATCTTTTACATCAGCTTCCATTTAATCAGCAGCCTCCTCTGAACGTCCTCCAGAACACACTTAACATAACACAGCAAAACACAGAAAATAGCATCACACACGAGCAGAATAAATAGATCCACTCCCACCCACAACTGGGAGCAGCAGAAAGACTAAGTTATTAAGTTTGATCTTAGAGCAACATTTATAAATCCACTGAATTATAAATTCCTTGAAAAAGCACTTACCAGAAGATCTGCTTTAATATGAAAACATCTACTGCTCTTCCCTAATGCTGAATAATCAAATATACAGCAGGAATTACTGTAATTGCTTTGAAAGCTTCCCAGTTAATTCAAGGAGTGATGCACGGCCTGGGTCCTACTGACATGTCACCCTTGTACCTGACTGCACTCAACAAATGCATGTCCCTCTCTCCCAGAGAAAGGACATCTAAGGATAATCCATACCAGGTGAATTCTGCTTTTCCAGCTGGAGAATGCAATGCTTTGTACCCAGTTTCGGTTCTTAAATCCCTAATTCAGTCCCAGCTCCTATGACAGTGTTTATTAGAACTTTTCCTGCAATTGTGTGCTGTTAAACCCTCGTGAGAAGAACCCAAGGTCTGAGATGTACAAAGCACACCGACAGCTCTATGCAAAAAAGTAATTACAAGAAGGAAGTGACTTTAAAAACACCTGTGGCTGGTTTTTGGGCATCATTTTTGAGGAGGAACAACAAAAGGGTAGTGAAGCCAAAGCCCTACACTCCATAGGCACAGATCAAAGCACTTCCAAAATTAATGGGGAAGGAGTGTGCTTTTTGGGACCTGCTGTTGTATTCACTATATCCATAACCTAAGTCAGACTCCTATGTCTTTTCTGGACCTCCACGTCATCATCACCATCATCATCATCATGGCTCAGCTTCGCAAATGAAGATTTGGGAAGGGCTCTACCCACACTTGCTGCAAGCCCGCTGGTGGCTGAAAAGGCCAATGCGAGATAGGCAAGGCCAGTTGCAAAAGGCACAGCAGAAAGTCTCCATAGGGGGTGTTGGTGAGGCATTGTCTTTTCTTCTCGAGATTGATTCTGTGTGTGTTCTCAGAGGAAGCATGTGTGCCTCCATGCCTCCCGACTGGAGGCCAGAGTGGACCACAGATGGTAGTCAATAGCCAAAAGAACACCTCAGCCTTGGCCATATTGACTACCACTCTGGACCTCCAGGTATGCTTCTAATTAAAGGCAAAAGCTCAAACCCTTTTTCTCCTAAGAACTGACAAAAGAAAAACCTGTTCACTGGGCAGCAGAGCATCAGGAGAGGCTGCTGCCCTTAAAGCATCATTACCTTCACGTATTCCCAGATACTCCATCCCTGGAAGTGCTCGAGGCCAGGTTGGAGGGGGCTTGGAGCAATCTGGAGAAAGGTGACCCACCCCAGGGCAGAGGGTAGGACTGGATGGGCTTTAAGGTCCCTTCCCACCCAAATCATTCCATGTCCAGGGAAACACTGACAATTTCCACACACACTTAGAAGGTGATGGAGCACATCCCAGGAATGCTCAGGGAACAGCACCCACCTGATCTAACCAAACAGAGCACCTGATCAGCTCCAAACTGAACTCCAGTCAGACTCCAGTCCAGTCTCTTCACTTCTCCAACCTGAGCCCACAGAAGCACCTCTGGGTGCACTCAGGGGTTCCAGCCAGGAGCAAAACCCAGGATCAGCCCAACACTGACCTATTCCATGCTGTGGGTTACAACACCCAGTGCACATGCAAACTTACATAGCAAGTCTAGACTTAAAACATCTGCTCTAATCTTCTGAAGTTGCAATTTCATCATTTTTTTAATTTATTTTTTATTACTTGGCATTATTTTCATAGAATGGCTTAGAAAGGACCTAAAAGCTCATCTAGTTCCAAGCTCTTCACATACTGAGCAGCCAGGTTAAAAAACTAAGTACCTTACAAAAGGGGGGAAAGAGGAGATACTCCTATTTCTGAGCAGTGATCCTGGGATCTCTTTCAAGCTTCAGGAAGCAAATAGGAAATGCAGCTTTGCAGCGCTGCCCAACTGCTCCAGCAGCTCCCCCCAATCCCAACCTCCTGCATCCCAAAGGAAAAAAGCCCTTTTAATCTTCAAAGCATGGCCACAAGTCAATCTCAACTTAGCACACTTTTTAATTTTCTTTTTAATTATCCACTTGGGAGAGTTATGCCCTCCTTGCTTGGTGAACTTTCACTCCTTCGAGATTACTTCCAAATCTTTCCTGGGAATAATCAGCAAATTTATACCACTTGGAGAGGAAAGGTTTCAAGGCTTCCAAGGGCTCAGGGGGAGAGTCAGCATGGTTTTCCATGTGCTTTTTGCTGTGTTCCCAGTCCCCTCTGTTCTGCAGGAAAGGTGTCCTCTGGCTTCAGGAGTGCAATCCTGGCACAGCAGCTCCGAGCCCTTCCCACTTTTGGGTTTAGACCCCTCAAGTCCCTACATGGAGCCAAATCCCAAAATGGCAAGAGAACCTTTTTCAGACAGAACTGGTAAAAGGCAGGGCACAAGCACATCATCTATTGGTGCCACAGAACAAGAATAGAAGCACTTATTAATTCTATTACCAATAATAAATGCTATTATTAATTACAGTACCAATGTTAGGTGCTATTATTAATTTTATACAAATAAGAGATGCTAATACTACCACCGATACAAGTGTTGACCAACTGTTTGCCCCTGGAGCTTTGGTCCCTCAGCACAACTTGGTTTCCCACAGCCACAGGGGAAAATTAAGTCATTATAGCCATTAATGACTTTGAAGCCACCCCTCCTCCCTGCCCACACACCAAACTACTGCGAGCAGCCCTGCATTTGATTCCCACACGTCCAGCCAACCAATTGCTAATGTATTAATTTCCCAACAAGCCTGGAAGTGTTTATGGAGCCGGGCTCGTGTTCAGCCAGACTTGCTGGGTGACTTCCCGCGCTCCCGTTCCAGACAGGCTCAGGTGAAGTGGTTCATTCCCAGCAACCAGCATCCATTCCTCATAAATGTGCATTTGCACATCATGTGACACCACTGGATCCATGCCCTGACTCCACAGGGATAATCAGTGCAGCAGGAGGCACCCAGGACCTGTTGGAGCCCAGCTGCCACCCCACCTGTACGTCACACAATGTCACCAAGCAGGGATGGAGGAGGCAATTTACTGCAGTGGCTTTGAAGATTTTCCTCCCTGCGTAAGAGGGTAATTAAGAATTCATTAAATATATATTAATGCATTAAATATCCCTCCCAGCAACAGAACTGTTAAGGAAGGTTAAGTGAATTCTCCAGTTGGAGTGACAGAAATGGAACAGTCCTCTCAACACCGACCTGATTGCTCGGGAAAAGCACAAAGAATTATAATATTTCAACAGAGTTCACAGTACTTACAATAATATTTATGCAA
Source organism: Grallaria varia (assembly GCA_013396735.1). Taxonomy (NCBI): domain Eukaryota; kingdom Metazoa; phylum Chordata; class Aves; order Passeriformes; family Formicariidae; genus Grallaria; species Grallaria varia. The sequence continues at coordinate 50,372 of VWZG01005239.1, forward strand.
ACTATAGTTTACTGAAGGAAAACTCTGTTTTCAGCAAGACTATTTTGTAAAAGTCCAAAAAAAGCAAAATTTAGTGAAATACTTCTTCATGATTTTTGCCAGTAAACCAATCCTTTTTTAGCCAATTTACTGTGGGTTTGTTATTGTACCTTACTGGTTGCTTCATCTTCAGGGCTCTTTGGCAGATGTGTGTTCAGCTCTGCTTTTAAAAACCAATTTCAATTATCCTTACTTAATTGGCACTGCCGAAATGCAAGAGCTCTTTGCTGCTGCTGTTTGGAGGAACATGATTTCAGCACACATTTTGCCCTTTGAATAATTAGGAGGAGAAAAGCCCAATGCAGATGGAGTGCACCTAAACGAGAGCCAAAGCTGGGGTTAAACTCATCACAGAATCCTTACCAAACCCCAACAGCCGAGGAGGAGAGCTCAGATAATACTGAGCTCTAATAATTCTGAGACATTTAATAGAAGGGCTTAATTGACAGCTTTGCTTGATTAGGCATGCCCATGAAAAGCATTAGGTGTGTTTGATCCCTTCCAAGGCAGAGCAGCTCATTAGCAGGGGATGTTTACAAGGACCATCACAGCAGCTCTGCCCTTGCTGCAGGGGGGGCCTTTTTATATGTGTTTTTATGAGAAGGATCACGACTCCAGGAGAGCTCAGCCTCCCATCCTTTGCCCTTTCTGGTATTTGCCAACAGGACAGATGGGCAAGGAAAACATCCTGACTCATCCCACCACAAACCCCCAACACCTGGGTATTAAAAATACCCAAATCCAATCCCTCAGCCATCCATTTCGGTTTTTATTTGAGTTTTAAAAGCATCTATTAGGAAGCTGAACTACACTACAGATAACAAGTGTCTAACAGGCTGAATAAACCAGACCAGAGCCCTGCAAAATTATACTGATAATAATGATTCTGCTCAGCAGAACCTCCCCAAATTCCACACACAAAATTAAACGGTACTGAAGCAAATTCATCCAGTATCATCAAACCACTGGTAACTGTCATTGTTCCTATATATGAAAGGACACAGAACGGCATGAAAATACTGCAATTATGTCGTGCAGTCTGAGCCTACAGAATCCAGACCTGCATCTGCAATTTATTTTCCTCAGTTCCAATTTTTCTTTAGGTTTTGGTCTTTATACAAAGAAATGCTCATCAGGAAACAATAACCTTTCACCTTTTATCAAAATCCCCACTCTGCTAAAATATGACCAACCAAATGCTTCTTGCATCAGGGACATTCAGTGAACTTTCAGAAACAATTCATTTGTATAAAAAATTTAAAAAGGGGGAGGAAAAGCATCTATAACCTGTTTAGATCTGGTGTTTAAGGGTCTGCAAAAACAAGGATGTGTTTCCTTTGCTCAGACACAGTGAAGGTCTGAATGCAGGATTCTCCACACAAAGGGTAAGTAATAAACAGAGCAAAATTAGAATTGATGTTGGTTTTTCCTGTCATAGGGATCCAAAGACTCCACGGACATTCAAACCTTCCCACAGCACTTAGACCTGAGACAGTTTCATGTCATTCAGCACACAAAATAAACTTTGCATGCAGCATTTTATCCCCCTTCCAAGCTCCTAAATCAAAAGTGAAAGTCATGACACGGAGTCATGTGTCTGTTTCATGAAATCCCCTCTGTGACCTTGCACGCCGCTCACAACATCTCCTTCAAAAGCACAACAGAGCAGCACCACTGAGCTGCATCTTAAATGCAAGACCAGCCAGGGAAGTGATAAAAGGAATAAGATCAGTTAAAACCAGAAATCCTTCAGAGGGCGACTTCTGGGCTAGAAAAGAGACCACTCAGCAAAGATGTGCTGGATGGAGACTGGTGGTCAAAGACTTCCAGCATTTCTTTCCCTTTATAACACCAGGTTGACAGGACTTGCAGAGAGCTGGAAAACCGGGATAAATTCACTAAAGGCACATTAACCACCTCAGCACATAAACACAGCCGAGAGCATTAGTGTTTAAGGCACTTCCCTATTAAAGCCGCACTTTATTCTCTTAACTTTTACAATCCCGCGGGTGTGTAACAGGCAGCAAACCACTAAAATGGGCATTATTGCCCTGGGCTGCCATTTCACGGCCATGCAAAACAGGAGTAAATCCAATTAAAATGTGTCGCTCCATTTAGAGCCCAAAGGACTCCAAGCTCCACACTCGAGATTAATGCCCAGGAATGTCTGTGCATAAACCCCACCGAAGTCGCTTTTCACTTACTTTCCTGCTACCAGGCATTCCCAAAATGCTTCAGCCAACTGTTGGAATGACAAAGGCCCTGCAATTGTTTGATTTAAAAATAAGTTCAGACAATAAATTACAAACTGGGGGACATGAAGCCACTGGAAATCAGTTGGTGAGTCACATTTCCAAACAGTCAAAACCAAATAGTGGCGAGTCAATTCCCCCTTCACCATTTAGACTCATTTCAGCCCATTCTTCAAACCGTTTTAATCTAAAGCGAGTGTAAAGTGGGTGACAAATTCAAACAGTCCTGTTTACCGCAAAGGAGATAACAGGGAAATGCTGGATAAATCCAAACACAAACCAGCTCGGCTGATGCTTTCAGGGCTCACACACTCCCAGGTACCCTGTGGTCACTCACAGCTCCTCCTCCACAACTACAACTGGACTCCTCTGCTCCTAAGAATACAACTATCGCACAAAGCTTGTTTTCTCAGGCATTTTGCTGACGCAAGTGCAAGATCAAAACATCCCTCGTTCCGAGGAGAGAGATGGATCAGGCTCCAAACTACGCAAGTTGATGTCCAGCCGTGCCCTCCCTCCTTGTGACTCTCTTACCAATATGCAGCGATTTTATTACAGTAAGGCTGGTTTTGGGGCAGGAATAAAATACCCTGGTTGCCTGAATGTGGTGAGATGGAATTGTGAAAAATCCCTTTCACCAAAACAGGACAGTACTTATTCTCTCCTGAAGCAGCTTTTTAATAGTAATAATTAAAAAGGAGCAGACACTTGGACGGTTAAGTGCATTCCCTTTCCAGCCCTCCCTAAACCATCACTTGCATATACTGGCCTGAGAACTGAGACACAGGGAGATTTAGATCACCAAATTTCTAATTACAAACTCATTAAATACCAGTTTTACGATTACCTCAAGCCCAGTCATTCTGCAGCAAACAGAGCTGTGGGTTAGGAGCACAATTTCCATCCTCTCCCACAACAGAGGATGGAGACAACCAGACCATGCTCTGGGACTCCAATTCATCCTTCCCAAAACCATCGCCGAGCTCTCCAAGCCCGTCAGCTCAGCCCTGCTCCGGGGCCATGGCACAGCCAGGAAAAGAGTCACAGCTCTCTGCGCACCAAGGCGAAGGATGAGTCACTATTTACCAGGCTGATGACAACACTCCGACCAAAAAATAAGCTCCTCAGCCCCCTGGAGAACTCTGGGTCAGGAAACCGCAGGAGACAGAGCACGCATGGCCAGGCACACGGCATTCCTGGTGCCACACACACTGCTACTGCTGTTTGGCAACAGAAAGGGTCAAGATTAATGTGGAGTGGAAGGAATAAAAGTAGAGCAGGAGGTTTCTGAACTACCAGACCAGTTCTCCCCCTCCTTCCTTCCCCCACCAAGGGCCAGTGATGTCTCAACATCCCTTTCCAAGGAAGTAGCTCTACTCCTTTCATGGCCACATTACCATGGCAAGAAATCCCCATTTCAATCCATCTCCAGCAGAACACTGAGACAACAAACATTTCCTTCCCATAACCTGAAAACAGCCAAACATCATCACATTTCTTTCCTGCCATCAAAGAAACCCTGTCCTAAGACAGCTCATAACAACTGAAAACATTTGGTACTGACAGAAACATTTAGCGCAGCCCCAAGAAGTTGGCAGTGTCTGAACACACTTCAGCCCCGGGAATGCTGGGGAACACGGCAAGAGCTTCCATCTGAAAGGACTTGTTTTCTTCCTGCCTTCCAGACATCATGGAGCACATCTCTCTACTCATCCTGACTGTTAAAATTCTTTTTTTCCAACTTTTAAGTAAAATAAACCCCACTGTAACTGCTGCCAGGCCGCGTTGTGACCATTAAGACTTCATAAATAACAACATTTGATACAAATACATTTTTCCAACAACATTTCAACCATCATCTTCAATGGAAGAACGAGGGCTCCGTGCAGCCATCTGCATTTTCTCCTGTCAGAATAAATACTAAAGAAGAGTTTGGAAGTAAAATAAATCTATGGAAGAAATAGCCCCACAGAAACCTTTGGGGCTTGAGATTTCTTGCTTGGTTCACACAAAGACACAGACAGAAGCAGCTACAAGAAGATCTTCTCAGGAAGAAACTCTTCCCTGTGAGGGTGGGGAGAGGCTGGGATGGAATTCCCAGAGAAGCTGCGGCTGCCCCATCCCTGGAAGTGTCCAAGGCCAGGTTGGAGCGACCTGGGATAGTGGAAGGTGTCTCTACCCACGGCAGGGGGTGGCACTGGGTGGGCTTTGAGATCCCTTCCAACCCAAACCATTACATGATTCGATGATCTTCCAAAAATCCCCTTGGCCAGGACACCAGTTTGTCACCAGGAGCAGCAACCAGGGCATTCCAGGTGGCTTCCCCTGCACTCCGGGAGTGGAAGGGGTTAAAAGCCACAGGTCAGACCAGGGCCTCAGGGCAGCCTAACAGCCCCTTCTGGAGGAATCCACACTGAGAATGGGCGAAGTTTCACCCATTTAGTTCCCAATGGTCTCCAATCAACCTACACGGCACAACAAAGGCCCAGCACAGCACCACAGGACAGTCCATAAGGTAGGGGAACTTGGCAGATTTGGCGATACCAGGAAGAAAATAAATAAAAAAACCAAACATACTGACAGAATCAAAGACAGAAAACTCGACTCGGTTTAATTTAAAAACCTTTGAAATAGCAACTGCATACAAATGCACCATCTTCTACAGAGTCTTCTAAACAAACAGTGGGGGAAAATCCACAGTTAAAGTTTTCCATGAGGAAAAAAAACACTATAATCCTCAAACGCTGCCATTATCTCAAGCTCCCCGTGAAGAAAAGATTCTCCAACCAAACAATACCAACAAATACACGAATTCCGTTTCTCCACTGGAATTCAGCTCCCTGTCAGACTGAAGTAGACAGGACAGAAACACTCATTTTAGCAAGCTTTAAAAAGCCTCCCCCAATGCATCCCACCCAGTATGGATTTAGGGTTTAGGGAGGTACATTCAGGTCTACCTGGGCTCAGGAGCAGGTGAAAATTCCTCCAAAAGATCTGGCTTCCATACAAACACAAGGCTTTTGTGGGATAATCCCTGACTGAGCAGCCACCCAGGGTTCCCAGCTCCGAGGGGTCCCCGCAGGGCTCGCAGGGGATGGTGGACGGATGGATGGATGCACTCATCAACCTTCAGCTCAAACTACCCTATTTGAAAAGCTGTTTTTCCTTCCAATCTCTTTCCATGCTGAAGATGCAGAACGAGCAACAGGCCTATGCTCAGAGAACCTGATTCCCACCCTGCTGCTTCCGTGAGGGCCTCAAGAGAGCAGTTCAACAAAGCTAAGCTTGGCTCAGGGCAGGGTTTACAGCCCAGTGGCAGACTGGGATGGATTTTAAACCATATGAATGTGGACTGTTAAGGCCCAGCAGGAGCACAACCAACCCCTGGGAATCCCAGTGTTGACTCCTCTTATCCCCAGGGCTCTGACAAGACATTTGCAAGTCCTGTTTGCATCTTTACTAATGCCAAAGGCTTGTTTAAAACCATGATAAAAATCTGGGGGCTTGTTTAACCTCCTTGCTCGCCCAAGGCTGAATTTGTTCCAGTGCATCTCCATGTTAATACTGCTCTAATTTCGAGCTATCTGGATCATGACTCGGAGGTAGGAGCAGGGCTGTGAGAGCTCATCAGATGCTAATCCAATTGTTCTACATATCTCAAGGACTATTTTCCAGTTTGCTAACCTGAGCTACTTGTTGCAATAATCCTTTATCTACAGTGGAATCACCTGGCAGATTAAGGTGTGCAGTTAAGTCTGGCCCTTGGCACTGGGCAGCACATCACTCCAGCATTTGTCCTGCTCCTCCACTTCATTTTACAGCTTGCATCGAACTCCACCTGCCAGTAAAAGCACTACCCAAACAGGCTTATTTTTTCAGCTTAAACTGGGCAATTTAAAGCTTGCTCAAGCCTGGCAGCACCACTCTGCAGTGAGAACACACAGACGCATCAGGCTCCCTGTGAAAACAGAGCATTTGGCGTTTTTACTGAAAAACAAACCACATCAGCAACAGGAAGCCTTGTATTTACCTGGCACTGAACTGCACCAAGAGTCAGCTGCAGGAGGGGAAACGGTAAGATGGAAAAAATTAACAAGCGAGATCTTTACCTTGTCTTAAACACACGTGGGGATTTCCCTGCCCTGCCAGAACCTTCCAGCGGCTCTGCTGCTCCCTGTTTGCGCTCACCTGGCATGGGGAGACCAAAGTGCCGGGCTTCCCATGCTCCAAAACGCCACCAGAATGAAGGGATAGGGATGAAACTGGGAAGTCCCTGCCTCATTCCCAGCTTTTACAGGGCAAGGCAAAAGCCACTAATAACAGGAACGCACGATAAGGGTTGTTAGTCGTTATTCTAGTGAGGGAGCCTAAAATCGAAGGGTTTGGGCATTTTTCTGTGCTATGTACATCACTTATTTCTACCCAAAATGTACTTCAAAACAAAAGAAAACCACACATGACAGTGAATGGGGCTAGCAAGCCAAAAGCAGGAAACAGAAATATTTAGTGCCCCGATATGCGCAGGGGGAAAAAAAAAAAAAAAAGGCAAACAAATAATTAAAATGGGGGAAGAAAAACCCAACCAAAAAAAAAACATTTAAAGCGTATCACGAGAACGGGATCAGTGAAGAGCGAGGCCACCCCTTCAGGACCGGGGGAGAATTAACCTGCATTTCTCCATCCCATCTGCAAGCTCACGGCTCTTGCCACCCATTTTGTTTCAGATTACAGGGGGAAGATATTATAATTAAAAAATCAATCATAAGGATACCAAAGGAGGAGCTGGACAGCCAGGCATCCCCACCGGGCAGGTGTCCCCGTCGCAGGTGCCACCCCGGCCACCTCCCCGGCGAACCCGGGCCGGGCAGCGCACGGGAGGGTTTATTTTAATAAATAAATACATAATAAATGAAAGGCGGGGGAGCCACCGCGCCGCCAAGGTGAACGGCGGGCGGGCAACATGGTGGGGAAGCTGAGGGGAGGCAGGAGGGGAGAGGGGAGAGAGGAGAGGCAGGAGCCGTGAGGGGAGAGGGAGGAGGGGAGAGGGGAGAGAGGGGAGAGGCAGGAGGGGAGAGGGGAGAGG
>VWZG01005240.1:1170-12893 GCA_013396735.1 Grallaria varia
AAAGAAAAGAAAAGAAAAGAAAAGAAAAGAAAAGAAAAGAAAAGAAAAGAAAAGAAAAGAAAAGAAAAGAAAAGAAAAGAAAAGAAAAGAAAAGAAAAGAAAAGAGAAAAGAAAAGAGAAAAGAAAAGAAAAAAGAAAAGAAAAGAAAAAAGAAAAGAAAAAGAAAAAAGAGGAAGTGTAAATTCTTCTCTTCTGTCCTGCATGACTTATCTGATGTGATTTACTGTTGTGATTGTTGACTAGCTGACCACTGATTTCAACGTAGGGGTATAGAAGAGACAGATTGACATGAGTTTCATTAAAATTCAAGAAACTCAACTCCACAGAGAGCATGACTAACTTCCTTATACATGACAAGAATCCCCACAGATGGTTCTTCACCCTTGCTAAAGGAATTAAGTCTACCAAAAGAATCCTTGTCTATAAGCAGCCAATTCCCCAAATCTACAGGCTCATCTGCACAGAAATTCTTTATACTGTCATTCTTAAGTACCTTAGGGTAGCAGTGAAAGACAGGGAGCCAACAGGGAGTGCCGGCTGCTGCCTCCACTACCCCTCAAGCATGCTGGTGGCATGGGGATGATGGGATTATAAAGTAAACATAATAAAACACAGTACTAGGGCATTCAGTGGCCACAGTATATTTGCTTGCTTATCTTTTCTCTGTAAAAGTTGGGGATGAAATTCTTACTACAACTGCAAAGAGTATGTGTGCAAAATTTTTAGTTTTTAAACCATTAAGGCTTTTGACTGTTCTTTCACTCTCTACATTTTTTCATCAAATGTTGGAGCTCTATCTCCCTGTCTTTCTTTCTTTTTCTCTCTTCCCCTTTTCTCTTGTGCTTATACAAACCCAAAATCTGTTAGTAGCTGGCTACATTGTGTCACTAAGGATGAAGAAGAAAAAGCTTCCTTTTCTTAAACAACAAAACCCGAAAACCACCAATCCTCTGTACGGTTTTTCTCTCAATCAAACCAGCAGTAATTAAAAGGCAGGAGCAAGGGAGTTAAACAAAGCTTTTGCCTGAAGAATAGAAGAGGAAACATAATAGCAAAAAAAGGAAAGAAATAAAATTAATTAATAAATAAGAGCTCTTCCTACACTAAAAATGAGAAAACTGTTCTAAGAAACCTAGAAATAATGCATTTTAAATATTTGTTAATAAACAGGTTGAATAGAAACATGTATGTTTTTCAGAGTATGAAATGTTCATTTCTTGATCACTGTTTAGGTCTAAAAGTCCCTCTGCAGTAACCAAATGTTGTTTCTATCAGGTCAGGCATGGTGTCTGAGAGCTCAGCAAGAACCCCCAGCTCCGTGTCACTCAGACCATCATGTACAGACATCATACAAAGGCTGCTAATTTTATTTCATTTGACATAAGAAAGAAGTAGCACTGTCTTATAAATGTAAAATTAAGGAGAACAGTAAACATATCAGCTGTTTCAAGAAATATCTTAGCAGAGACAATCAATCATTATAGTTTTTCTACAAACTTTTGTGTCAATGTACCAATAAAAGTCCATCCACCCTCTTCAAAGAAAAGAAAAGGGCACAGAAATTACTCTCGAGTCTCTCAGTGTTAGAAGATGACTGTACAGTATCAAAGATATTGAAGTAACATGAAAAAAATGCATCTCACTACTTAGAAAATGCCATTTCTATCCATCTGACTTTTCTAGAAGATATCCAGCTGAATTCTCAGTACTGAGGGTGCAAACAAAAGTCTCATAAAAAGATTTTTCCGCTCTAAGTGTTTTTCAGAAATGTTAGATGTTCAGCTTAGCTGTGCTTCCTGAAGAATCATCATAATAGAGGAAATGCTGACCTGTGGCTGGAAGAGGACAACTGATTGGCATGGATTATTCTTCTGTCATGGGTTTCTGCCATCAGAGAGAAAAAAAAAAAGTGTAAATACATCCTAAAACAAGTGTGGATGGTGTAAAATAGGGTAAGATTATATGACTGATTGGCTATGAAGTCTTACAGAGCTGGCAGACAAGTAGCCAAATTCTTCCTTATTCACACAACAGGAAGATAAGCTGCTTCCTGAGAGTAAGAGGGAAAGCCTACAAGCCTGACAGTCATAATATGACTATCACCTTCACCTCCATTTGTTGTGTGTGCAAGTTGCATCCCAGATAGGATCTGGATTAACACTGTATTTAAGAAAACTAGTGATTGTATCTCTGAAGAATATATGAGTGCAAAGAGTCTTAATACAGCCCTAGAAAACTCAGCCAGAACAAATTATATCCTCTCTCTTCCCCTTTTCTCTGTTACCTGTCTCATCAATGTTTGGAACTTGTTCTCCCTTCAAATATTTTGGCTAGATTTTTAGGGTGCTGCTTCCTACACAAGCAGACTACACTTCAAACACAGACAGAAGAACAAGACATCCTTTCATCACTCTTTGTCAGGCATCCCTCCATCAGTACAGGGTGGACTCCTTCACACAGGTGAGAAAAGTACCCTGTTTTTAAGAAACATGTGAGGGATGTTAGCACCAAATTCAGTCATCCACCCTGATGTGTCTGTCCTCTGGAGAGCTTTTATCCAGCCTTCTTGTCCTCCAGGGAATGCATCCTGCTGTGGTCAGCCACAATGGAAAAGCCAAGCTCTTCAATGAAGTCTCAAGAGTGTAATTTGGTCAAAAATGACAAAGGTGATGCAGAATATGGTCTGTCTTGAAAAACTATCCTGGCTTTCTCCTCGGTTGTTCCCTCTTTCTTTGAACTCCTTTCTTGTCATCTAAATCATCATTGCCTGAGATGAGGCATTCCTTTTAGAAACAAGTCATGGTGAGTACAGACTGTGTGGTCCAGCAACCTTCCCTAAAGGAGACTTTTTGTTCTCCAGAGGACACCTGGTGCAGAATCAGTACATGTTCCAAAATCTGTTGAAAGGCTCCCTAGTGAAGAGAACTCTCTTTCCTTCAGTATGTAATTAATTTTCACTTTGAGTAAGAAAAAAACAAATTCTCAGTAGACATCATTCACATTGAGATTGAAGTGTTACACATTGATTTCCATCATCCCTGAATTCATCGTGTTGCTCTTTGAATGGAACTTTTTGTGTCCCCATAATTTAATAAACTCTAGGGTTTAAATGTTGTCTAACCTGAGCAATATGGCTTTCTAAAAGTAAAATACATATTTTTTAAAAGAGGAAAAGAACAAGTTTATTCACTCTGAGAAATCCAACTCAAAAACGCATGTGTTTTTGAGGTGCTTTTCTTCAAATTTGCTCTCTATCTCACTGCTTCTACTTTCTGATTTTAACAGACAGAGCACAAACATCATATGTCCAATGTTCATATCTCTTTCCCATTCCTATGAAACATGTTTGTCTGCTTGCTTCTCTTCCTGGAAGCCTACTTTGTCTCTATTTGTTCTTCAAGATCCCTGGTAGCTGTGTGCTTCACTCCCTGCTTTTTCCAACCAGCCCTTCCAAACAACACTGCAGTATATAATATTCTTCTGTTGCCAGAGAAGGTCTAATAATTTCCCCATTGAGAGAGTTTCAACAATCACAGAGAGCAAGAACCACCAGAAAGTGAAAAAAAATCCAACCCTTCTCCCTCTGCTACCAGCCTTTTAGCAGAACAGAGCAGAACACAGTGTAACACTCAGAAACTTACAGCAAACCTGAACAAGCAAACAAAACAGATGCCATCTGCCGCAGTCTGAAGAGCATATTCCCTGCCAGCCTTGATGCAAGACAGCCAGAATCCATTCAACTTAAAGGCTCTAAAGGAGTTTTTTATCATGTCATGCTATGTGTTTTCTGTGTAGGAAAAAACCCCAGCTGATAGGATTAGCATCTATTTATTTCCATATTTTAAAGATCTTTCTTTGTTTTTTTCCTTGGGGAACACTGTGTACAGGTACTGATTCTTCTACATTAGAATCTCTGGTCCCAAAGAGGGTCATAACTTATAGTGTCAGTTTTTATTATTTGTCCTAAATAAACTTATTTCTCTCTTCAACTAAAACCCAGCTCACATATTGCCTGACAGTATATGTTGAAATTTTACTCATCTTTATACCAGGTTAAATTTTACTTTCACACAAGTCTAGTTTGGGGTACAGGAATGAGGCTCAGTTCTACCACGAAATACATTAAAAAGACATGGAATATTTTCATTTTTTCAGCTGACTGGAATTGTTCTTGAAAGTATAGGCTGATGAGAGGAGTTATCTTTGATGTCTTTTATAATAAGCATTCTCCAAAATACAAGGACCATGTATTAATTTCTGCAGTAGTACAAATGTTCAGACCTGTATTGGAAATCTCCTTGAGTGTGTAATGACAGAAGCTTTTGTCATCTGTTCTTTACTGCTTCAGTCCAAGAAGGAATTAATGCCTCTAGAAAATACTATTATAATGTAACATGACACAGAATAATCCCTCAGCAGTTGTGAGAAGATCGTCATACCTCACAATGTAGTTTTTTTGAAGTGACTGCAAAGGGTAGGAAGAAGTACAAAAGTAAATTTGAAATCATTCTTAATACAACTTCCCTTTCCTACAGCATTATAATAAGAAAAACTGGAATTCTATAGTGAAAAGCTTATATTGAATTAGATGTTCTTTGGTGGTTTCTGGCTGCCTATTTACGCTTAGAGTTTCATCCCCTGACACAGTAAAAAGTAAATAACACTTAGCCCTTCTGGAGAACCCTCATTTGAGTTAATGATTATGGGCAATGACAGTCCAGTAACTGTAAATGACATCAGAATGTTTTGACTCTCACACAACAAGGCACACTCTTGAGTGATAAGAGAAAGTGTCTTTTTTCCCCCCTTAACTGGCAATATCACAAGAAGAACTTATTTTTTCCTCATCGCAGCACAGGATAGGAATACCCACCACCACATGTACCATCTACATGACTGCATTATTCCCTAAATAATAGTCCATGGTTCTCACAATTCATTTTTTTAAAAACTAAATAATTAAAATAAAATTATGCCTAAAAACTTTATTTTCCAAAGGATTCAGCAACTCCCAAATTAAAAGATGTCTGGATAAAATTCACTATCTGATGTCCATGGTAATTATCAAAATGTTGCTAGCGCTCCAACCAGGATGTGTATTGAGTATTTATCAACAATGCAAGATGTCTGTGTAATTCATATAATTCCATATTTCAGAGTAAGAGTTGTTATTGCTTTGACTGTCAGCAACTTTTCTCTTTTAATGGAGGATCCTGGCTCCAAGCCGTTGTGTTAGGTAAGATGGTAGCAACCACATTTGTATCAGGTTAAGAACTTATCAAGAGAACTCTGTAAATTAAAAAAAACCAAAAAAACAAAAAAACCAAATTAACCATATCTAATGCAAGATACTTGCATAAAAGCTGAGAAATCACTGCTTGCCCAGAGTTATCAATAGGAAACAAACATTTCCCTCAGCAGCATGAGGACTTCGCTGCCACCGCCCAAGCTTGCTAGGCCCTGGCAGATGAACCTTAGGACTAAAGGGTCGGGCCAGTTCTGCGCACGCTGCGCCTCACCTAAAAAATCCACTGTGCAGGCTCGAAGGACTCACCCACACTTGCAAAGCCCTGCAGCGACAGGCGAGGGACGAAAGGGCAGGTGAGAAGGTGCACTGGAAGCCGCAGACCCAACCCTGCATGCAGGGGGCTCAGGACATTGGTCACTCAAGACTGACCTGGAGAAGACAGTCGAGTTCGGCAGCATCCTGAATGACCAAGCAGCCTTTTCTTGCCATCAGCGCGCTCGCAGCAAGCGAGGGTAGAGCCCTTCCCAAATCTTCGTTCGCAAAGCCTAGCCATGATGATGATGATGATGAGGTACAAAATTATTATACTCTCTGTATACTCTTGGGATGGACTTTATTTCTGTATTTCTATATATTTCTCATTTAATAGAATTCATAAATGCACAGAAGTTTGAATACACATATATAACCATCTTTTAGGATCACATAGTATCAATTTAATCATCTTCCCAGTTTAACCCAAATTTCTCTATTTCAAGAGCTGGGAAGATTCTGACCCAGTATTATGCAGAAATTATACAGCTTTTCTTAATTTCTCCTTCCTTACATGCCTGCAGCTGAACATTCAGAAATGTAAGGGCCCCAAATTAGTGACCCCAACTAGAAATTCTGATTCTTGTTTAGCTGGTCAACGAGGTTGTAATCTTATATCTCTTTTGAAAAGCATAAAGTATTTTATGTGATTTTTGGGAGCAATGGACATTGCAAATGTAAGAGCTCAAATGCAGTAAGATACCTGTTACAGAGATTATTTGTTTTAGTTCCTGCCTNATAACTTTTATTATGATTAACCCATTTCCAAATACAAAACTTTTAAAAATTTCATAATATTCTATTTCTTTCTTCTTTTCTGTTTTTGTTCTCTTGCTCTTTTATTTCATATTTGACAACTCAGGGCCATTATTTTTCCCTTGATTCAAATTAAGATTTGCATGATAATGCAAATTTTAAAAAACACTAAATATAATGCGAAATGACAAATATTTTTTTATAAAATGCATTTATAAATATTGCAAAAACAGCTATGAACAACTGAAAACAATCTCAGAGATGATTCCAAACTTTAATAGGACAAGTTTGATGAATCCCTTTTGTCTGATAGTGCCTGGGTTTGGGATTGTGTCAAAATTTCTGTAAGCAATATAATAAGTAATATCCAATACACATTAGTATGAAAATTTAGTTTAAGAAATATAAATGTAGCTACTATGAATAACTTTGCTTTTTCCAGTGACAGCCTTAGACAGGAAGTGGGAATGACACTTTGATGGATGAAGCAAAGGACTGTCTTTCTTCTCTGCTATTAACTTGCTAAGTCAATACAGAAAAAAATCACTTAAGCAAACATTTTCAAAGTTAGGTGAATAAATTAAGGTACTTCAACGTAAAAGTAGATGCTGCTATAAGACCAATGAGATTCAAGGAGAACTTGAATCACCTGCAAGTAATTCTGTAGTCTCACTGTCGTATTCCAGTGCTGTATATGCTTGGATAACTGACAACCTCAACACAAAACTGGTGATAGAGAAGGGATTGAATCTGAGACAACAACATCAAGGGGACAAATGCTTTTGTAACCCACACCATGCTGAATCACAGGGTTCTGCTCCTGAAGGACGCATTGATTATATGTAAGAAAATATGGAGCGTATCACAGTAAGATCCATGAAGCAGACTGAGTAACTGCTTCCTCAAAAATATTTAAACATATTTTTAAAACAAACTATCTAAGTTCCTTTTGGCTCTCAAAAGCCATTCAAGAAATAAATGTTCAGAAAGAGCAGCCCTTGTTTTCCCAAAAATGCAAGCCTGAGCCTTCAGAAATCAAATCTCAATCACTAAGCTCATGCGGTAGATTTTGCAAGGATAAGAGTTGGTGACCTTGGAGGCAGGGATTTTTGAGTTAGAGAAACACAACACTGTCTATGATTATGAAGAGTTTATTATCTTTTATTTAGTTTGGGGTAGAAGGAGATAAAAAGGGGAGAGTGTTGTGGCAGTTTGCATGAATATAATAAATAAGATAAGATAATAAAACATCTGTTAAGAACATGTGGTGGAACTCCAGGGTATATACTGAAACTAGTCAGTAATATCTGTGAGTGAATGAAAGAATGAATAAATAAGTGTATAAAATCATGATTCCTTCCATCATCCCTCCCTTATGAAACCCGCAAGGATTTTTTAAGTCTTGTCAAGGATAGAGGAATCTAAGACCTATACAGCTGTAATTCAGTACAACATCTTCATGTTGACCAATTGACCAAAACAGGGAGGAGTTGAACACTAAAGAAATTATAAGAGGCCACTGTAAAAGAGAAACCACCACCTAGAGACCTTTGGCAGTGATCTAAGGCAGGGAAGGAAAAGGAAAGCTAAGGGAAATTAAGTGACCTGCTCTAGAATGCCAAAGATAGGAACTGAGTCATGGCTTGATGGTTTCTTTCTATTAGATGTGTCACAGTTAAGAAGTATTAATAAGTATAAAACATTCTTTAATGAGTATGGATGTGTTCCAATGTGTGTATGCCTCAGTTTACTGTGATTGAGCTCAGTGATCCAGGACCATCTCCATTCCAGAAGGTTAGAGGCAGTGGTTTTTTATCATTAAAAACCCTACTGCCGTCTCTATGGATTCTGATGCCCTGCTGGGTGCACCATGTTTGCCACCATTTTGCTGTCTTATCAAATATTATTTTTTTTCTACCTGTCCTATATTAGAGAGCTTCTCATTAATGAGTGACAGGAATGTGAGTGGACAGAGATAAGAAAAACAATTCCCAGGAAGTGTGAAAAAGGCTATGAGGTTCTGCAGGAACCCTGTAGCAGTTCCAGGAAGATGGCTAAGACACCCAACTTCAGCTAGATATTGTTTTAGCCAAGTTTAGCCAATAAGCCATTCTTTCTCTTTTAGAAACAGGTGGCTGCAGTTAAAAGCAATACAACCCCAATCACTTACAAGCTAGTTATCTTTAAATTGTTTCCTTTAAAATCGGATGATGATGAGATATTTTCTATGTATCTTTCTTACTTTGAGTTTCTGCTCTGTCTGAGTTTCTCCTTACAGGCATATTGCAATAGCTGCTGGCTAAAAGAACTAGCCAAGGGAATGCAGGCATTCCCAGTTCTCGTTAGGATATTGGGGGGAAAAAAGCATTAACTTCTGTCTTTGTATTTACAGTGCTGGAGGGTTATTATAGCAGCTAACTGTAAAGGTAAAAAATATTTTGTCACATTCCTTTCTCCACTACCTAGAAGGCACTGAGGAAAACGTCAACAGAACCATCTACATAGGGTTTTATGAAATTCCTAACTCTGAAACACCAATGCCTTTTCCTTACAGTGATGGCCATTTGGATCCACAATACGTAGAAGACCAAAGGAAAAAAAAAAATCTTGAAATTGCATAAACGTCATGTAAAATGACATCTAGGTTGACACAAACAGCTCTAGAAAGTCTCTGGGGAGAAGGATTCATTAGCATAGGGGCTTAAATCTCCAAAGCCTTTAAATTCTTTCCTCATCTTCCATCCCACAATTCCTGTACTGAGAGTACACATGAAGCCAAAGACAGGATAATTGTAGCATAGTTGTTGTTTTTGCTTTATAACTGAGAATCAAGCACAAAAAGGAAACAGTTATCCTAAAGTCAACCACTCACTTGAAGCTCTATGCCTAGGAAGATTTCAGTCTTCTGATGCAGCCCAATACTTTGCATACTCTTCTTTACCTCTTCTAAGAGATTTTTCCTTATTGCTTCAGTATACTTTCTGCATTCTCCATATTTCAGAATTTTCGATCACAATACATTAATTTTAAACTGGATATCATTAATAAGACAACTAATTGGAAAAAAAAATCAATGATCAATTTTGAACATCAGCTCAAAGCCAGCTGTTCTATTCTCCCATTTTCTGGGAGCCAGGGAGGGTGACGTACTGTTTGTTGTGTTGTGCCTCACATGGCCTCCAAAGAGGTAAGGTAAATTATAAACTGATGAGAGGTGTTACTGGAACAGCTCTACAAGCTGAAGTTTTCTACCCAGAAGCAAAAACAGAGTGCAAGGTATTTTTCCTCAAGCCCTGAAAATGCACCTGAATCTTGACTTTAAGACATCATGTCTCGAAAAACTTGTAACACTCCCTGGTCTTTAGTTTTTTGGTCCTTGTGCTTTTGGAGAGAGCTGGCAGAGTGCGGGGATGTGCAAACCTCACAACTGGACCACAGCCATGCTCTTCTGAACTGGGAACTGTGAAACTTCCATCGGTTGTTTTCAACTTTCTCTTGGTTTAGGTGGGAGAGAAAACAATGATCGAGAGAAAAAGTGGAACTGAGTACTATCCCCAAACCCTTTAAGTGTTTATTCAGGATTTCCCCCCCTCCCCAGTCCGATTGCATTTTAAAATAGAACCAGATCATATTAAACAGTCTATTTATTTTCTCCATTTCCTGCGCACACACACAAAAAAAAAGGATCATCTGTTGGGTTTAAAACATTTGAACGAGTACCAAAAACAGTCATACACGGGTACAGTTCTCACAGCAGAACAGAAACAACTTTTTAAAATGTTGGCCTATGGGTTGCAGTCGTGTTTACCTAGAATATTGTAACAACTGACACAAAGACATGTAGGAACACACAAATAGAATCTACTGACAATTGCAGATTTATTAACCAAGAGCATGAAATAATATGACTTTTCTAGGGAAGTAATCTACCATTACAAGCCAACATTTGCCCTCTATGTGTCTGGCAGTGTTTTGTTGAAGAAAGGACCAGATCCTAAGAACCAGGAGTACACACAAGCCAGGGGGTAGCAAAGCAGGCCCTGAGGGCAGCGGAAGGCTGTATGGGATACCATCTTCCTCCCCACTCACCTAGACTCAGTGTTCATAACTCAAGCTTGAGATATTAACTAGAGGAAGATGCCAGAAGCTGGCTCCAGGAGCTGCCAAAAAAATAGTATTCACTTGGTAGGGGAGTCGTATTTCCTGGTAAGCATACAAGAATTTATTCTTGTATATATTATACCTGATGTAAAAGGAGGAAAACATGGGGCTGTTGGGGAGATGATAGTGGGGAGTCAACCACGGGAATGAGAAGCAGCAATTTCTTCCAAAAACTACTTATGTGCCCTCTTGGGATGTACATCCCTCAATTAGGCTGCAGAATGCATGAAAACAGAATAGGTGTCTAGCACCTTTCCTACAGAGAGGTAAAAATTGTCTGTCACAAATGATATATGCCATAGACATAGAGTGGGTTTTATTCAGCTTGTGTTTACTTTTTTTTAACCGAATCCCTGAACTTTGTTCCTGTGAATTTGCCTTCGGCTATATCCTCTTTCCTCAGCACCATACCAAGAAGGTCAGTTCTGGTCACCAGAGGCTGTGACTCCAAGGAAATTCTCTTCAGCTCTACTACCCCAAGATAGAGTGTTTAGTGATTTCAGGGGAAGAAGTAAACTGTAGCCCTGAAAAGAGTAATTCTATAACTATATAATGAATGGGATTTTGCCCATTAATTATCAAATAATGGGGCTATCAAGGCTTGACTTCTGAAAATGGTGTTTTGATGAATCAGGCAAAATTAGGTGAATTTTCACACAAATTATGAGATATTTTGTAAAATTTCAAATCTTTCTAACAAGGAAAGATCAGTATGCTTCTCAGAAAATACTCCTATATGAGTAGTCTTTACAAGTGAGTAAAACTTTGTTGGTCTTTTTTTGGTTTCTTTTCAACTAGGTTTGTTTTCAAAAACGCTCAACCACTTATTGTGGTATTTTCCATGCAGTATCTGCCCAACACTGTCTGCCAGCATGGAAAATTCCTGTCTGAACTTTTGAAAACTGGCAATATTGTTACCAGCTGGAAAGGGAGTCCAGATATGGAAATGCCAGTCAAATTTAAGCACTGACTTTGCTTCCTAAGCTGCCTGGCTCTGTGATGCCATTCTTCCTACCGGATGCCAACACCTTTTACAACCTGGGCTGCCTTCTGCTGCTGACTGCATCCTTGTCATCACTCCACAGATCTGCCAGCCCAAAGCATTTACAAACCATGAAAGACTGCTGAAAACCACTGAATTTAAAAATAATAGATTTGAGGCTGTCCTTATTTGCCCTTCAGTAGCTGGCCCCTTGAGAGTGTGTGCGATGTCCATGAGGTGTTCAAGATCTTTTTTTTTTTTTTT
>VWZG01005241.1:0-13542 GCA_013396735.1 Grallaria varia
ATATTACTATTTATTTATATTTCACTTCTTTTCACAGTTTACTAACTGGCTTGTGGTACGACTTTAAAGTAAGACCATGGCTGACACAGTTCTCAATTCTTGCCCTCAATTCTGTGATTATATGGCACCATAATAAGCCTTGCTGTTGGATATAAACTAAATAGTTGTTAACAGACTTTGGGATTTTATAGCACAAACTTTAGGCTATCTATTATGAATGAGCACTAATAAGGGAAGTGAGATGAGTATACCAGAGCCAAACACAGTAGCACAGCATTTAAACTCACCCCTTTCCTTCATATCAGTTCAAAACACAAACAGAAAAATGCACAGTCAGGGATGCAGTTCAAAAAAGCAGACCCTCAGAGCTCAGTTGGGATAGCTTTCCCTGGAGGTTTTCCAGTTTGCAACAGCTGAAGCTGTGGCACATGAGTTTTATGCTTTTGTACCTGCCTCTAATACAAAAATCACAGAATCATAGGTTGGTCAAGGTTGGAAGAGACCTTTAAGATCTTCCAGTCCAACCATCAACCCAGCACTCCCACTGAAAACCCCTAAACCACCTCACGGAGTGTCAGATCCAGACACCTCTTAAACACCTCCAGGGGTGGTGTCTCCAACCACCTCCCTGGGCAATCTATTCTAATGCCTGACCATCCCAACAGTGAAGTTTTTTTTCTAATATCTAATCTGAATCTCAGCCTTCATCCCACTACAACCTCCTTTCAGGCAAAGAGTGATGAGATTCCCCCTGAGCCTCCTTTTCTTGAGACTAAACGAATCCAGCTCACTCCAGCCATTCTGCATAAGATATGTTTTCTAGACCCTTCACGAGCCTTCACTGGACATGCTTCAGCCTCTCAATGTCCTTTCTAAAGTGAGATGCCCAGAACTGAACACAGCACTCAAGATGCAGCCTCACCAGTGCCAAGTACAAGGGGATGATCCCTTCCCTAGTCCTGCTGGCTTACACTATTCTTCAAACAGGCCACACTGCTGTCTCATGTTCAGCCAGCTGTCAAACAGCATGCCAAGGCCCTTTCTGCCAAACAGCTCTCAAAACACCCCTCCTCAAACCTGTAAGTGCTGCTTGGGTTTGCTGCAATCCAAGTGCAGACCTGGCCCTTTGCCTTATTGCACCTCCTGCAGCTGTCCTCAGCCGCTTTGTCAGGTCTGTCCAGGTCTCTCTCTCTCTTGCTACCCTCAAGCAGATCAAAACTCCCATCCAACTTGCTGTCAGCTCCACATTTACTGAGTGTTCACTCAATCCCATTTTCAGACCATCAATAAAGATGTCAAACAGGACAGCCATATAACTGAGCCCTGGGGAACACCCCTAGCAATGGGCCAGCAGCTGGATTCAGGTCCATTTACCACAACTCTCTGGGCCCTGCCAACCCACCAGTTTTTTACCCATCAAAGAGTTCATCCATCCAAGTTGCAAGCAGACAGTTTTTCTAGGAGGATGCTGTGGAAAACAGTGTCAAAAGCTTTACTGAGGTCTAGATAGACAACACCCACTGCCCCTATCTACTAAGTGGCTCACTTTGTCATAGAAGGAGTTCAGGTTGGTCAAGCAGGTCCTGCCTTTCATAAATCCATGTTGTCTGGGCTTGATCCTTTGGTTGTTCTGCATGTGCTGGGTAATGGCACTCAGGATGATTTCTTCCATAACCTTGCCCAGAAACTAAGTTAGGCTGAGAGGCCTAACAGCTCCCTGGCTGATCCTTCCAACCCTTCCGGGAGATGGCTGTTACATTTGCTAATTTCCAGTCAGCTGGAATTTCTCCAGTTAACCAGGACTGCTGGTAGATTATTAAGAGTGGTTTGGAGAGTTCTTTCACCAATTCCCTCATTCCTCTAGGATGGATCCCATCAGGACTCCTAGACTCGTTCATATCTAATTGGCATAACAGGTCACTAACCATCTCCTTCAGGACTGTGGGAGCTTCACTCATTTACCCATCAGCAAATTTCCAGCTTGGGGAGTTGGGTGTCCTGGGGACAACTGGTCTCAGTATTGAAGACTGAGGCAAAGAACTCATTAAGTACATCTACCTTTTTCTCATCCCCAGTCACTACACTACCCTCTGCATTCAACAAATGATGGAGACACTCCTAGACTCTCTTTGCTGCCAACGTATTTATAGAAATGTTTTTGTTGTCTTTAACTGTAGCAGCCAAATCAAATTCTAGCTGGGCTTTGGCCATTCTAATCTTCCCTGTGCATGACCTCAAGACATCCTTGTAGTCCTCCCAAGTTGCCTGACCCTCCTTCCAGCAATGATAGATTCTTTTTTTTTTTCCTAAGTTCAAGCTTAAGTTCTCTGTTTAACCAGGCTGGTCTTTTTACCTGACAACTTGCCTTCCTATGCATGGGGACAGCCTACTTCTGAATATTTAACAATTCCTTTTTAAAGTATATCCAGCCTTCCTGGACTCCTTTTTCCTTCAGGACTGACTCATAAGGGACTCTGTCAATCAAATCTTTTCAATAGTTTACCCCCCTCTCTAAATCTCAGGCTTATAAGTACTGATTCATTGGTCATTATCAGCTGATGGCTTTTCAGGTAATCTTGTGCTGACCTGCGTAGGCAGTGACAAGAAATGTTCACGAGTTAACATCTCCCACAGAAAAGATAAAACAACAGTACAACCATGTAAACCAGTGGAAGGAAAAGGAACAGAGCAAGAAAACTCTTCTGAAGGAGAATATTTGTCTTGGAAATGCAAAAGAGTCTGGACTCCATGCACACTCATACTCTCTCAGACCATTATGTCCCCAGCCTAACCTGTCTATTGCTTAGGGCTTAGGAGAGTAGTGATGCTGTTTTCTGCATAGCATCTTTTCATTCACAGTCTGTGTCTTCTGCCTCATTTTTTTCATGTCTCCAGACCTGTAAAGATCTGACCATAATGTCTCAAGGTGAGGTTTGAGTCTGACCATATCAGTACAGATAAACTTCAAAACACAGAAGGACACTCTGCAGCAGAGCAGTATCTTTGTCTAGTCACAGTTCTTCAAAGAATAATTACAGGCTCTTCGAAATATGTCTTTTTAGACACAGAGAGGCAAATTAGAAATTAGAGCTCATCTAAACTGCCAGTGCAGCTCTATTGATAATCCCTTTTCCACAATGAACTCTCAGCCATGTTTTGACAGAAGGCATTTTCTGCAGAGCAACTAGTTCTGCATCTGTGTTCTAAAGTTATTGTTAATAAGTGCATTTTGAGAACATAAAAATGAAGGAAAATGTTTACCATTTAATGAAGCAGTGCAATCAATTGCTCTGTCTATGTCATTGACAAAGATATTAAGTAACTTTGGTCTCAGTATAGATTCCTATGGTCACCACCTGTCACTGATGTTCAAGCACACATTGTCCCATTGACTACTAACTCTCTGGGAGTGACCATCCAGACAATTTCTTACCCACCATATAGTCCACTCATTTAATCCATTTCTCTACAAGTTAGAGAAAAGGATGTCATGCGTGACCACGCCAAAGGCCTTACAGAAGTCCAGGTGAATGACATTCCTAGCCCTTCCCTTGTCCACTGATGTATTCACTTACTGTAGACAATGACTAGGTTGGTCAGGCAGAGCTTCCCCTTGGAGAAGCTGTGTTTGTCTCAAATTACCTCCCTATCTTCCGTGTTTCTTTGCATAGTTTCTAGATGGATTTGTTCCATGAAATTCCCAAGCACAGAGGTTAGTAGTTCCCAGGGTCCTCCTTTCTACCCTTATTAAAGATGGGTACCATGTTTTCCCTTTTCAAAACACCTGACACCTTATCTAGCTGCCATGACTTTTCAAATATCATGGAAAGTGTCTTGACAATTCCCTCAGGACTCTGGGATGTATATTAACAGGTCTCATAGTCTTGTATGTTTACATTCCTCATGTAGTCACAAATTAGATCTTCTCTTACAGTGGGAGGTTTGTTGCTCCCCAAGTCTCCATGTCACCATCCATTGCCTAAGAGGTATGGAAAAATATTGTTGACAATTTAAGTATTCTCCTCCTTGTCTATTGCTACTAGTTTGCTAGCCTTGTTTATTGGGGAGGTAAATGTTTTCCTCGGTCTTCCTTTTCTGGCTGAAAATATGAAAATCTGACAACACAAAAATGTGAAAACACATGAAAAAGACTTCTTTTGTTATGCATTGCACCCCTTCCCAGGTTCAGCTCCAGCCTTGGGCCTTGATCTTCCTTGTCCCACCCCTACACAACCAGACTACATCCCTATAGTTTCCATCAGATACCTGTCCCTACTTCCACTGCCTCTGCTTATGGTTCTTGCTTTTGAGGTTTACCAGCTGTCCTTTCCCAATTTCCTACACACAGGATTTCCAGCTCTTGCACTCTATGGAAGGTGTTCCTGGAAATCTGTCAACTCTTTTCTGCTCCCTTGTCCCTGATGGTAGTTTCTCAGAGGGTCCCCCTGAATAACTACATAAACAAACAGAATTTTGCTTTCCTAAAATTCATGGTCTTGACTTCTGACTTCTCTTTTTGCCTGCCCCATGTCTCTCCAGACTACAAACTCCATCAGTGAATGATCACTGCAGTCCTCTATTCTTGACATCCCCTGATGAGCTCATTTGCTTCAGTGACCAACAGGTCCAGTATCACATTTTCTCTTGCAGGACTGTTTACTACCTGGCCTAAGAAACTATGCTTTATGCACTCCAGGAGTCTCCTGAATTGTCTACAGCTCACCATGCTACTTTCCCAGCAGTTGTCAAGGTGGTTGAAGTCTCCCAGCAGGATGAGAGCCTGGGAGTGAGATGCTTCCTGCAGCTGGAACAAGAAGTCTTTGTCAACAGGCTCCCCTTGATCAGGCAGCTTGTAGTAGACTCCAACCATGAGGTTTCCTCTGTTGGCTCTGCCTCTCATTCTTACCCATGAACTTTCAATCTGTGGCTATTCTTCCATGACAGCTCTTCACAATCCTGACACAGGGAAATCCCTCGGACACTCCTTCTCCTATCCCTTCTGAACAGTCTGTAGCCTGAGCTCCAGTCATGATATTTGTCCCACCAAGTTTCAGTAGTGGCAACTACATAATTTCTTGCTAGCAGCGCGTGTGGCTTCCAGGATGCACTTTAGCTGGGCTGTCAGGTCAGCTTTTTAGAGCAATACCTCGATACTTCATGGATGTTTCCCTGTTGACTCCTATTACTTCAGGAGCCTCTCTCACCTGTCTCTGTAAAACTTCAAAGGTGTTCCAATGTATCTAGTGCATTGCAGAACAACAGGCTGAGAATTCTTGACAGCACTCCATCTCTAACTGTGATGCAAAGACCCTCTTCTCTCGTTGTGATAGTAGAATCCCAACTATTACCAGCTGGCCTGCTGCTGTGTAGACCATCCTGTTGCTCTGTCACTGACAGCAGCCACAGAGACATGTATTAATAGACTGGATGCCTCTAGTTCTTCTGATATCACTTCCCACAACAGTAAGTATAGAGAAAAAAAAAATCTCTGCTCCTGCCTTCCTTTACCAGACACCCAAGACCCAGAAGTGTCTCGTGATTGCCCTTGGGCTACATGTTGCAGCATTATCACCACCCAGATGGAAAAGCAGTAAAGGGCAAGGGTCCAAGTCAGGAAATTTCCTAGGCATTTCTGGGGAGTGCTGGTATAGTAGAATGGCTATAAAAATAGAAACTTTCTTCATAAAAAGAATACAATAAATACTGACTTTATGTACATGGAGATCCTTAAACTGTATGCTAAGATCTCATCTGTTTATCTATGATTTCTGAAATTTCTCTCATGTTCATGCTTCTACTTCTAGAATCCACATCTCCTAGAGACTTTGTTCTCTTTTACCCCCTTCCATTCCACCTATTTCACAAGATACGTTCCATTTCTTCTTTGCAAATATACGCTTTCCAAAATCACCTTACATTCTAGGTCATATTTGTAGACCTTCCACACCATATTTCTGTGTTTTCTGTCCATATCAAAAACTCTCTGCAGGAGAGGCCATCTTTTCTCTGTTAGATATGCCTAATAAAATATGACCATAGGTTTTGTTGGTATTAGGGCAGTTCTGCAATGAATGAGTTATTCAGAGCAGAGGAGCATAACAGTTTTGGCGAAAGAATAAAGTTCTCTCTCTTTACCCAGCTTCTGTGCTTGGTAGAAAATTAACTGTAAATGAAAATCTAATTTTTAGCTTTTATGAAGCAATAGGTTTGCTAGGGCACTTTCCTATGTGGCATGTGTAAAAATGCATGAAAACGCAAATTCAGTTTCCAAGTGCTTTGCTTTTCTGAAAGTTGAAAAAAAATAAATCTGTTTTTCTTTCCAAAAGGTTAGACAAGAGAGATAAGTCCTTT
Organism: Grallaria varia; assembly: GCA_013396735.1. Taxonomy (NCBI): domain Eukaryota; kingdom Metazoa; phylum Chordata; class Aves; order Passeriformes; family Formicariidae; genus Grallaria; species Grallaria varia. Next base: position 6,352 of record VWZG01005241.1, read on the forward strand.
CTTTTTCCCCCAGTAAACTTGAGGTAATGCTGAAATTTCTCAGTTTCCTGGAGATATTAATGAGATACTAATCTTACCAATGGAAGAATTAACCAACATTAACAAACTGGGGAAAAAAAAAAAAAAAGTAAAGCTTTTGCATGTGGTTATAATGAAAATTACAAAAAGAAAATCATATTAGCTTTTCATATTTGTTATCAGCTCTACAGGGACAAGAAAGCACTGATCTGCAATGCTATTTACCTCTACGTACTGTGAAAACACATCTTGGGAAAGAAAGGTTAGAAATGATTTGAAGTTAATTTTGTGAGTAGGTCTAAAACTAAAGCAAAAATTTAGAAAAACAGTGCAAAGTGCAAAGCAAGATATCAGATATTCATTATAGAAATCAAACCATACTTCAGCACAGACAACTTCTTTTTCATCTTCCATGGCTTGTTTCGTAGTGTGGCAATTAGTTTCTTTTTATCTTCTACCTCTTCTTTCAGTTTGGCCAGTTCCTCCTCTGTAATTGGCTCCTCCTCAGAGTCAGAATCAGAGCTTCAAACAAAAGCAGGAACAAAAAATACCACCAAAACTCAGACAGGACAGAAGTTTTCACAGAAAAACATATTTCATGTTCGTTTTAGTTAACCCTGACTTCATTCCACAGAATTAGATATGATTTTGCGGAATGTTTCCATTTCACTCACCCAGTATTTCCTCATTGCAGGAAAAAAGAAAAAATCTGTCAGGCTCTAATTCAGCTGTAATGAGTAAAGGAGTCATACTGACTCTTGGTGTTTCACAGATATAAATGAAAAAAGGTTTTATGTAAGATAACTATGGATTTATTTTAAGGGGGAAAAAACATTGAATTACCCAGATCCTGATTTCTTTTTGTCTTTTTTCTTCTTATTTGCCTTCTCTTTTTTCCCTTTCTTATCAGGCTTTTTGTCCACTTTCTTTTCGTTTTTACCTTTCCCACTTTTACCCCCCTTCCCATTTTCCTCTTCTTCATCATCTTCCTTGGATTTCTGATTTGCCTGGTTCTTTATGGCTTTTGCAGCTTCCACGTCAGAATCACCACCCTCATTTCCAGCTGCTCGTCCTCTTCTACGGTTTCTGTGCCTGCGATGCCCAGCTCTCCTTGTGCCATCTTCATCATCCTCATCCTCTTCATCACCATGCCTGGCTCTCCCTCTGGCATGTCCCCTCGTGGTTCTTGGCATTGCTTTCTTCCTCTCTTTGTCTGTGAATTATTAAAAAAAATAAAAATACATGAGAAAAGGCAGTATGTCAGAAGATCTTTCCTTCTCTTTAATTCATACTGATAATCTGAAAATACCTGAATCTGGCCTCAAAATAATTCACATTACTGACCTGTTGCTTTTGCATTTTCTTCATTCTCAGCTGCACTGCCTTCCTCATTGTCAACACCACTGCCATCTGTGGGTGAAAACAAAGGCCAGTGCATGTGAAGTGTGGATTGGTCATGAGGAATGCAGGTGTTTCAAGAAATTCTTAGCAATTACTGCTTTGCACTCCTTTACACCATTTGATGAACCCAGCTTTTTGGAACATGGCAAATAGTGTTTCAGAAATAAGATGAAGACAGAAAAAATAGTTACACTTTCCTGCAGCACTCAAATAAGTAAGCCTCAAAGCAACACCATAAACTGTCTCTCGTGGAAGAAGTAAGTAGGACAGGAGGATGCTAAAAATACCCTACAATTTGAAAAATAACAAGGACGATGAAACTGGTTCTCAGAGAATTCTCAGAGATTTTCTTAAATATGAAAGATAAAGGACTGGCTAAGATTAAAGAAGACTAAAAGAATGATTTTCTAAATTTACCTGACTGGAGGGCATGAAGATTCATTGCTGCAGCACAGCTGAAGAGTGCAGTTCCAGAAGAAAGAGGAGACTTACTCTCAGTTCCAGCAACCAAATCTCTAAGTATAGAGCCAAAACTGGATTCAGCTCACTAGTATGCTGTACCACAGTACTACTCTACCACTTAGAAAATGATAAAAACATTAAAGGCTTTAGTGAGATAGTCTGTTTACAGAAGAATGTAGTGTTTCTTCTTAGAAACATCTTTCGTATGGAGCAGATCTCTTGCTTAATTTTTTCAGTTTCAGTAAATTCAATAACAGATGATGTCTCTGCCACCCACCAATAAGCAGAAAAGTATCCAGTTATTTACTTTCACTTTGAAACTGAGGTCATGTATATCTAGAGAATATATATATATTCATGTATATATAGAGAATAGTGTCAAAGAAAAGCAATAAAATACATAAAGCTGCAGCAAGAAGGAGTCTAGGGTCTTGTTTCACTATGTGCAGTAACAGGCAAAGAGTTATTATCCAGAATTTGACTGACATTTTAAAACTGGGGTATATGCATTTCCTCCACAAAACATTTAATTGTAATTAACACTTTCTATCACTTTCACAGCATCTGCACCATAATTTTTAACATTATACAAAAAATGTTATCGTTCTATTTCATCAGTGTAATGTGACAATAAGTGGTTCTTTGTTCTGTCTGTACACATGCCTTCTGCTGCTGACAGTAACAGGATCTTCTTTTGATAAAGATAATTGTGTTGCTTTTGAAAGCTTGCAAAAAGGAAGACAGACACCTCTAAACAGATGCTTCATGTGCAACAGCAAGGCACTATCTTTTATTGAAACTAATGTGTTTGCTGATCCCCTACAGCCAAATAGAAATTCCAAGAAAAGCACTTTACTGGTGAAAGAGTGGCCTCAATGCGGAGTCTGATGAGCTTATACATTAAGCAAACAAATGGAGGTTTATCATGTATACTGAAACATACATTAGCAGTGAAATGTGTTGAGCTTGAGTTGACATCATGTTGACATCATATTCACATAAGAGTGAAAGTGACAAGAGACTATGCAACACAGAGACTTTGACAGGATACAGACTTCAGATTGCTTGAAGAAAGTACTGAGAACACTACTATGGAAGAATGTATCTGAATATTAATTTCTGTGTGGTTATGGGTTTTTTGCATCCAAATAATCAGGCACATGAGTGAAGAAGAATTTTTAAAGAAATAAAGAAGAAACATGAAATCAAACAAAAAAATAGATAATGCCACAAAATAAATCTAGAAAACCAACCAGTGATTACATGGAATCATGCAGCTAGAAGAGAAGTGGGTGCTCTAGACATATCCAGAAAGAAAAAGTGCGGCTTCAAAATTTATTTCTGGAAAAATTTAAGATTGTATCTCCAAACTGAAATTCTTAGAAAAATGTATTGATATGAAGAACGTTAATAGTCTGTCCTTCTCATTCTGATGTAGCTGCAGAATAAGAGATCTCTTCCAGACATTTGGTTATGATGCAGATGCAGACAGCATTTTATTAGATTTTATTTTTAAAAGAGTCTGGAAGCCAAAGACTCTCCCATCCTCCAGTATTCGAACTCTACTTTATTCCATGACCTGTGTCACCAGCATAAAAGCTGAAGTTCAAGACGGAATTAAAGATTATTCATTTGTGACAGCTGTGATAGTTTGTGCTGTTTAGGAGTTAAAAAATCTCTGGAGAGTGGCATTAGAAGAGCTTTACAACCCTGACATCTGTCTTTAACAGCATAATATATATGAGTTCAGGTAAGCTACGTCGCCTGCCCACATCGCAGCCATATTGCTGCATTTCAGAGAACTAGTATTAATAATTTGCTTTTTGTGTCTGACTGTTTTGTGCTTATGCAAAGACCAGTATTGTTAGCTGGCTGAGCGTTTGAGCAATAAGAGGTAAATAAACATCACTGTGTTTAACATTATTATTAAGCTACTTCATGTAATAAACAGCTAATAAACTCTGTAATACTTTCAAAGAGGAAAGGAAGATGCTAGGCAGCTCATAACTCAGCGATTTGGGTGTTTGTGGAATCCCTTGTCTTTACTGAATTACTGGAGAAGCATTTCAACAATATACAAGTTACATTTTATGATGACACTAAATCTAAATGCAGTCTAGCGCTTAATTTAAATGTTCTGCTGTAAACCACAATGTAGAGAAACAGTAGAGTGCATTCTTCAGGCACTGTACTACCATCCTATAGGAAACTGAAGTGCATTTTTGATGCTCCAAATGTAGTATTTGATGGAGAAAAAAAATCCTTGTTATTTGAGAGGTTCATATATTGGTCTTGGGATTTTTTAATCAGATCTTCACATAATCCCACTTATCAGTGAATCCTCCAGTAAAATCAACTAAGTATCACAAAAGCACTGTCTAGAATTACTCATTTTCCAGAAAAGGCTTGATAAGACCTCTTATCGTCACAGTATTAATATTCATAGATCTAATATCAGCTTATTAGCCTTTGACTCATCTAACTTGAGTTTATGTGACCCAGAGCAAAAGCTCAACTGCTACATTTTCTAGGATACATGATCTTGTCCTAATGACAGTATATTTGTATATAACATTAAGTATATTTGAAGATATAGTCTATAACTCATTTTGCTCTAGGAAATCCAATCACTTTCTTAATTTTTTTTTCCACTGTAGTTTAAGGGAAACTTTCTCATCTTTCTAGATAAAGGGTAGTGACAGTGTAATCTGAGTAAGCTATCATTTTACCTGAAGTCTTATTTAGACTATAGACACAAATGAACCAAGGCTAAAAGAGGGCATCCTGAATATGGGTTCAGACTAACCTGCATGTCACAGACACAAGGTGGAACATCAGACAGCTCAGGACAGAGCTCCAAACATTGACATGTTGGCTGTTGAGGAAACTAAGGTCAGAAAAAAAATTAATAACACCATAGTCTGTGCTCTATAAGGTGTCTATTTAGCAGATAATGGGGGCTGTTTTATGCTTACTTTTTTACTAAGTTATTTCTACATCTTCTGTCAGAACCTGCTACTCAGATTTCATGGTTTGAATTTTTTAAAAACTTATTCTATACTGACATAGTTTTCTTGATTTTTCACTGTGAGAGGGATAATGATTCTTGGAACTACCTCATACAATATAATTCACTGTTGCAATATCCCTGCTCCCATTACTGCTGTGTAAAACTGACTGAAGTTAATCAGTTCTACATTTTGGTGCTACAAAAAATTCAGCACTATGCAAGGCAATCTATATGTCAAAAAATGCTGTCATACTTTTTGTGTGTGTTATAAAATAAATTTCTACTTCATTGATTATCAGGCCAATGAAATGGATCATATACTAATAGGGCCTTGCAAGAAATTACTGTGTATTCCTCTGAACTGGATCATGCTGGACATTTTACAGTACTGGAAAGACATCAGCCTAGACAGATAATAAAGGGAGTGTCAAACATGTAGAAACATCAGCAATGTATGTGAAGTACTGGTCAAAAAGAGGAAAGAGTTGCACAATATTCAGTTCTACATATCTACAGACATTACTATATTCTTCTTTCTGATCATGTAAATATGAGAGAATCTCAAGACACTTATGGGAGAGTAAATGTCACTAGAAGTAACAGCTGTGAAACACACCAGAAATAATATACTAAGATCTCACAGAAAGGCTATGGCAAGAGTGAATTTGTGAAAACTTCAATAACCAAATTTTGACAATTTAAAACTAGAGATCTCATCCTCTTAGTCTCTTTCCAGACACTGAATAAAAAAACCTTAACCCACCTCAGGCACAAAAGAAGGGAACTTGAAACACAGAAATTTTAAATAAAGATTTCATTTCTAGAACAACCATTACATTCATTATTTGAAACAATGCTTGATTTTTCCTCTCTTCTTCTCAGTTAGTGTTGCAATTTTTTCTGCCAATGGACAAAATTAAAAATCACACAATCCAAAAAATATGTCCTGTCCAGCAATAGCTATGAATTTGTAAAGTAAAATATTGTTATTCAGTTACCCACAAAGCAGATAATATAGTGCTTATTTTTCCCACCTGAATTGACAAAATCATAAATACTAAAGTATAGAATATTTATACTACAGAATACTATATATATACTACACACATATATATATATACACACATATACATTCATCTGTACTACAGAATATTTATACTACAATGTGGTAAAGACACCAGGGTCCTGAAAGACTTACTAGTCTTAATATATATGATGTGTTCTGCAGACTTACACAGCCAAAGAATTTCCAGAAATTGGCTTGGATGCAATAAACTTTTCCTATCTGCAGGCTGCCCATTAAGAGAACTTGCCCAACTAGTTGTGGCCCAGTCAAAATTTGCAAAATACAGATGAGGATCACAGAGAGCAAATGGAATAAATTCAATTCACAGCCATTAATAGCTCATTTGTTCTCCATTAGTAAGGAAAAATTACTGATTACTGATGTTCTACTAAAAAGGCAGTGACTGAGTTTGCATAGGTCATGTTGACATGATAGCTGGCATTGCATGCATCAGCTGATTATACTCCTCTCTTTTCAGTTTTATTCTGGGCTGTACTTACACATGCCAAGGTTTGAAAGCTGTCTCTTAGTTCATGGTTCAAGATTTCTCCTAGCCAAACTTTGCCTTCAGGGACAAGTAAGTCTATTGCGCAATTTCAGTGTGAGAATTTTTGACCAAATCTCAATTTTTTGTTACAAAACCTACAGTAGGTAGGGGAAGAAGATAATTCAGTGAGAAGCCCCTCCATATTTTACCCTCTTCAGGAAAACATGCATAGAAGTTTGCTGACCTGTGCCTCTTACACTATTTCTGTGGATATATCTGGGTTTCCCTACCTATGCCCAACAACGATCTAAACCTGTAGTGCTTTGCCTTAACCAAGACTAGAGAACTGATGAGCTTGCAGGACCCATTGGCTACTGTAATAAAACAAAAAGAAGCCACCACGCTTGTCTTGTGTCTTCATCACACTGTGTTGTGATGGTGAGCAATTTTTCATTTCCATTGCAGTCTTTACTGCAAGAATTAGGATCAGAATATTAAGTGTTCAATGCACTATGAGAAGTCTGAGACTACAGTAAATCATACCAATCTGACCTTTTCAGGTTCTGAAATGGGATTTATTTAGCTTATTGTCATTAATTCTTAGTACAGTTAAAATGAGAAGAACACGTGATAAAAAAAGAGTTTATGTTCAAGTTACAAATGTAGTGTTCTTAGTGGGTCTGAAGTCAATTGTATTTTTGACTATCTCATGAGAAGAAAGCTCTTTTAAGGTTGATAACTGGAGTT
>VWZG01005242.1:1835-11944 GCA_013396735.1 Grallaria varia
AAAAACCCAAAAACCCAGAGGTGGAACTTTTTTATTCTTTGATATTTATTTTTTTTATTTTTTATGGGCTGTTTTTTTTCAAGGACTGACTGTGTTTCCATAGTTGGTAGAAAACTAGACTACTAGATTTTGCTGCTTTTTGGGGTTTTTTTAATGTAATTGTTCTGGACTTCTCTGGATGGAATCTGGTTCTTTTTTAATGAAAGTTTGTTGGTTGAAGAGCACTTATTGTTATAACCTGTCCAGAATTTTGACATTTCTGAGAACTGAGTAAATCTAAATAAATAACTGTTTCAGTGTTTTGGCAAACATGAAGTCTGAACAGCTGGAGAGGAAATGTTTAGCCAGCATTTAGAAGCAGCATTCCAGAGAAAGTAAAACCGTAGTAATTTTCCTAGTTTTTGTGTTAGGGTAACCTCAAGCAGAGGTGATCCTTTTATATATATATATATACTTTTTCCCTCAGGAAACTTTTTTACTCTTGTGTACTGTATCAGAATGTAGGTGAATTTTGCAGTGTTTGTTTTGAGTTTAGTGACACTAAGATAACTTCGAAAGTATAGAAATTTCCATGGTTTTTGGTGGCTGCGGCTGCTTAAATATCCACTGCATTAACCAGTAAATGTGATAATTTTAAACAAAGACACCACAGTTTTCTAAAAGATTATGTTTAATTCAAATTAAAAACATATTCAGAGAAGTCTTATATGGACTATGATTCTGTGTTCTGTAGAATGTCAGAGTATAGTTTTACCCTTATTGGTCATTTTCTGTCATTTCTAGGAATTTCATCTTGCTTTTTAATTTAATTGAGGGACCGGAGCATCTTTCATGTGAGGAGAGTCTGAGAGAGCTGCAGAAGAGGAGGCTCAGGGGAAATCTGACAAGTATATATAGTTACCTGATCTGAGTATGATTAACAAAGAGGGAGCCAGTCTCTTATCAGTGGCGCCCAGTTAGAGCACCAGGGGAAGTGGTCACAAACTAAAACATGTAAAATTTCATCTGAACACAGGAAATTAATATTTTACTGTGCAGTGGTCACACATTGGTACGCCCTGCCCAGAAAAGTTGTGAAGACTCCATCCTTGTTGCTAGTTGCTGCACTGGTGTAGGTAATGCTGCTTTGAGCAGCAGGGCTGGGGTGAACTAGATGACCTCCACAGGTAGCCCATACCATACAAGAATTGCTTTAATTCCAGTCTAGTCACTTGGAGCACATACAGCTTTGAAAACAGCTGCTGGTTCTCTGGTGCCTTTTGTTACTTGCAACTAATGTGTTTTACTCCAAGCTTCCTTTAGAGCCCATAACTCTTCAGGTACTACACTTTGGATGCGACAAAATTTGTACTTACTTGAAAAAATTTTAATGCTGGTTATGGCCCAAAGCCAATTGTAAGCTCTATTTGGTATGCTTGTATAATTTTCATATCTTTGTGTATGTTACTTGTTCCTGCAAAAATTGTCCCCTTAAGTCCAGTAAAATCCCACTGATATGATTTGGTGCTAAATGGAGCAGATCCAAACATCATGCAGTTTTCCTTTTACATGTTTTGAACCTTTGCTTAAAATGTATATGTGCACTTTGAAAGAACACATTTCTGACTTTGGGGCAGGTAGGAAATTACAGTCTCAAGTAGTTCTCCTAAGATAATCAAAAATAATTTAACCATTACGTTTTATATATATATATTTATTTTTTTTTTCCCCTAAATCTCATGAGCTACCACTTTTTCACGGAAGTAGCAGAATATGAAAAATATCATCTGGAGAGGGGAACTGTGGAATTCCCCAGGTATAACATCTATGTCTATTTCTGAGTGTGCCTTCAGTAACAAAATAGGATTTACACTGGCATGAAAGTGCTTTAAGTGTATAGATGCATAATTAGAAAGCAGGGGCAACTACTAAATTTAGAAGGGTAGTGGGAATGTATTTATTAAAATGTGTATGTGTATAAACATACATATAAAAACATTTATTTGTGTGTGTATATGAGTATGTGTGCATAGATACAGCTTTTAACTAATGACAGCAAAGGGGAAAGATGACCTAGAGATTATTTATGTGTAAGAACAAGGGACATCAGAAGTTTATATCCTGAATTTCATGTTTTTTCTGTAAAAAAGCATGGATTAGTCAGTCTATTACTAGTTAGATTGACTAATCCATGCTTTTTTTAAAGAAAAAACCATGAAATTCATGTTTTATTACTAGTTAGGTCACTTATCTTTGTGACTGAAAGTGCAATAGAACAGCTGACTGCAGAACGGGATTTGTTGTACCTGAGATATATAAGGTTCTTTGAATAAAATATATCTACATTAAAATTAAGCCTATGTGCAGGGAAAATGCTGACAGCTTAACCTTCATTTATGACTGCAATGGATTATCTTTAAGATAAATCTTATTACTTTGTTATAGTATGACAGAAAAAGTCATCATTATAGAACATTTGGAAATGCTGTGGAAATTAGGATAGATGACTAACATTCCTTTATTTCAAACAAAGAGAAAATTTGTCTAGTATTACATAAAAACTGGAAAAATTAATGTGGACAGGACAAAATTTCTTTTGGAATGAGGAATATGAAGAGAATGACCTGCAGATACATCATAATTCTAAGGAACATAAAATCTAAATGTATTTTCTGGAAAAATTGCTAATTAGACATGGTTACATTTTTTTCTAGAGTTGCTCTGGATGATTAGATAAGAGATACCATGTTCTGTCTGTGTACACCCATACTGAATATGGAAGCTGCTGCTAAAAAGCTGGCATTGTACCTTGAAGCTGACTTAAGAGCACAGTGGGCCACAAAGGTTAATTGCACCTGACAAGCTGTTTCTATCAATTAGTCTTAATGAATAAAGTGATGTGGAGAGTGAAAGATCTCAGCTTTTAGTGGAGCTTGTAATTAGCACCCTCTTGTTTGGGTGAGGGAGAGTGCTGTAGGCTGTACAGAGGCCACAGCAGGTTTCACAGGTGGGTCTTGTGGAAAAAAAATTAGTATCTTCTGTATAACATTAATTGAAGGCTCTAGAACTACAAGGTCTGGCTGGTGAGTTGCATGACTAAAACTCTTGTCTAAAGTGCTGATGGCCTGTGCTATTTGGAGCAGACACTGTCACTACTGTGTTGCTGAAGCAGCTATGTTTCTGAGCTGTAGCTTGCCTGCAGTCTGAATCAGATGGACTCACTCATGAGTATTACTTTAATGACTTTAACAATTTTATCCAACTTTTAAATTGCTGATACATGACCAACACACAAATATCTTTTTAATGAAATGTTTAATTTAGAATACCTTCATTAGATGTAATCTCATTTACTCATAAATACATTAGTTGTAACAAAAAATTCCATGAGAAAGAATTGGAAAGCTTACTGAAGTAAAAATAGGGATTTTATACATTCATACTGGAGCTATTGTGAGTATCATCTGGTTTGTGTAAAGAGTTGTTTCTTGGTGATCTTTCACATTGATTCATGCCTATGTAAAAATATCATCATCTGAGGCTTGAAATTTGGTTTGTTGAGAACAGCACTTAGGTTCTATTCTGCTTAAACTTTCTATGGTTCGTGTTGAATTCTAGGGATAATTCAGTTTTGCAATAGAAAGCTGAAGAATATTGCATATCATTCACTTTCAGTGAAAAACATATTCTACTATCCAATGGAAGGGATTTCATTGGTTTATCTGAAAGAGAATTGGTCTATAGAAGCCTGACTGATGTTAATATGCTAGAGGGGGAAAAAATTGTTTTCAGCTTTCAAAATACATAGTTTCTGCAAATGACAAATTTAAAAAGATAATCTTCTAATACCTTTGTAAAACTGTGGACTTCTGTGCATACTGTTGCTTTTCTGTCTTCTACTTTACTGAAAAGGGAAAAAGGGCTGATTTTGGATTATGCACTTGTACTTACTGTTTAAAATAAAATGCAATTTAGAGGAAAGGTATTCTTTAATATTTTTTCAACCAAATGAGGAGTTGGTTTAAAGAAATCTTGGGATACTGTTTTCCTCTGGAATTCCTTTCTCTTGTAGCTTTTTTAGTCCTTAATGTATTCCTGCAGAGTCAACTTTCAAAGAATTATTATGCATTGACAGTATTGAGATTTTGAATGTTGTATATTGATTTGTCAGTGCCTGCTTGAAAATTAATAGTGTGTTGAATGAAAGTCTAGATTCTAGTCAAAATACCGTTATTTAAAAAAATATTTTTAATTCTTAACCAGGTTTTTATAGATTTTATTTTTTATTAATCTTTATTCCACTCAATGTTCCCACTTCAGTAGGCTTAGCATCTTTCCAGAAAACAAACAGATCCAGCTTGTTACACAGCTTCCTCTGGTTCTTCTGGAACGTGTGTTTTACCAAGTCAGTCTTGATCCCCGGTGTTAGTATTTTGCAATAGGAAAAGAGAACAGGAAATCATTTTTATTTTTCAAAATATGTATTTATCTATGCTTACCATTGCAAGTCCTAGGGCTATAGTATACGTAATTTCTGACAAATGTGGAGGAAAAAGATGTTTTACACTTCACACTTTAGGAGGAGCTGTAACAATATATTCCTGCATTCAGTAGTTTAAGATAACTTAAGGACATATTTAAGGGCATTAACAATGACACTACTGTAAGGTGACCTGAATGTGTAAAGCCATACATATTCAAATATGTAACTGTGAAAAATTTCTGTCATTCAGTTCTGAAGAGACTTACACTGGACTTCATTTAGACAGCAGTGTTTCTGCTCTTGTTTAAAATCTGCTTCTTTAAATAATACACATATTGTGCAGTGTAGTGTTTTTTTAGTTCAATTCTGTAATCACCATTTATGAGTTTCTCTCCATAGATCCTTTATTATAAATGCTGTAAATGGTGCTCATCAGTGTGAACTTCATATGGTGTTTATAATAGCTTCTAAAACCAACTAGTGGGAATGGGAGGGGAAAGGACAAATATAACCAACTACAAAGACCTGACAAAGAAATCTCAAAATAACTGGCAAATTAGAAACCTAAAATGACTAAGGAGGTCATAAAAAATAGCTGATTGGACCCTGATAGCACCAACATAATCAGCAGGTATCTGGGAAACCCATTTACACTTTATAATAGTCTCATTCATGAAGATACAATGAATTTTGATGGCGACACACCGAGTACACATTACAACATTATGTATACAGAACTTGGTGCAAAACAAATAAGCTTTTCCCTGCAGTCTGACAAGCAGAATAAACTGTGCAAGAACATTAACAGTGGAAACTGTTGTAATCCTGCAATTCAGCCACTAAAAATTGAAGAAGCTTGACTGAAAGTATGTGAAGTACTTGCATTAGATATTTTTTCCTTCGCCGAAAACACCAGTTTAAAACAGATATTTGGATATATTTGAGGTTTGTCACTCCTATAAATATAAATGGAATTCGTAGTTTGAATAGTATTTTCTTTTTCAGTGTGGCACAGTAAGTGTTCAACCCAAAAGCTTTGCTAAAAAAAAGGTACTGTTAAACTGAATAGCACATTTTTCAAAAATAAATAGTGTGTTGGTTGCATAGCAATTTCATTGACTTCTATATCAATGAATGTTGTTTTTTCATGTTTAAAGGCATCTAGAATAAAACTGCAATTAGCTAGCCATTAAGTACATAATTCCTATAAATGTAAAAGTGAAAAATTGTCAAGTATTGTGAAAATGGTGTATTAACCCAAATTTATATTTTGTGTCTCAGCCTCTCATATGAGGCTACTAATGAGAAACTGCAGTAAAATGATAGATCCAATGTTGTTTGCCACAAAATTAAAGTATTTGATTTAAATAGCTGATGAAGCCTTCATTCTTAAGCTCACATTACTTAAAGAAGTAGTAAATTAAGTCTTCCTCAAATAGTTAGCTTACTATTGGAAGGCATTGGAAACAATATTTGGTAATGGAGAGGCTATTATCATAGAGAATCTCTGTAAAATAATAAAAGGACTCAGAATAATGGAAAAGGAGATCTTTCAGAAGATGCTTTCAGGTCTCTACAGTACTTCTGTAGCTTCCTACAATCAAAGGAAAAATTATAATCATCAAAAATATCAATAAGATAACTTTTCATGCTTTGTACTAGAAGCAGTGCAGGTAATTCAATCTGTAAAAAGGAAATAATTATGTGTTCTGCAGTCTATTTTAAAAATCTGAAAAGTAACTAAGAAAAAGTAAGTTTTTTAGAAAACTGAATTTATATCTTAAGGGGCTGTTCTTCTGTTGCAAAGGTTTTATAATCTTCAAATGCAGAAATTGTAACTATCTATTTACAATGGTCCTTTCCTGGTGAAAATGCAGTTTTTCAGAGAGACCAAGAAGAGCAAAGTATTTTTATAATTGATGATTTGTACTTTTGAAGATTTAAACATGCATTAAACTGTAATAACCATGATTTCCTGTATTAGCTCCATAATTTCAGTTTTTAAAACATTTTTAAAGCTTTTTTGGGACTCCCCATACAAGTTTTATGTTCCTTTTGGTGGCTGCAGCTTGTAAATATTGTTGGAGAAAGGTTGAATGTGAGCAGTTGCAAGATGGGGATTTCCTCAGGAGCAAGAGAAAGTTGCTATTAAATTTGTGTGTCTGTGTTTGTAAAATTGAACTTCATTGTGCAAAATTAATAATAAATAATTTTAATCATCTATTTCTTTAGCAAGTTCCTGTGTAATGCTGCCTTTTCTTCTATTACTCTTAGATTCAGATATATATTGTTCTATTCTTATTAATGCTGCTTTACTGATGTTTAATTATTAATAGATCAATATTTTACTGTATATTAGTTTTGATCCAACTCTTGACTAAAAAAAATAAATAGTGAGCTAGCATAAGGCTAAAGCTTTAACTTAATTTTAGCAGATGTTATCCTGCTATATCTTGTTTTCCTTATGGATTTGGTATTTGAGGGCTGGGTAGAAGTGGTAGCCTCAGAATAAAAACCCTTGGAATAGTATATATCTTACGACAGGTGTCCTAAGTTTTGTTTCCATGTGCTCTTTTTCTCATGATTAATAAATGTGTAGATACACACACACTCATATACATATATGTGTGAAAAACCCAAACTATGCGTGTTGTTTTAACAGATTGGACAACTTGCTTTTAAAGGCATGAAAAGACTAAACCGAATCCAGTCTATAGTTTTCGAGACTGCCTACAATACAAATGAGAACATGCTGATCTGCGCCCCCACTGGAGCTGGGAAGACTAACATTGCCATGCTGACAATCCTTCATGAAATTCGCCAGCATGTCCAGCATGGTGTTATCAAAAAGGATGAATTTAAGGTAGGAGTTTAATGAGCCAAATAACAGCTTTTTAACTTGTAAGGTAAAGCCCATTATATGTTATACATGGAATGTGAAATCAGGAAGTTTTCAAGGATATTACACTTTTCCAAGTTAAAGATAAGGCTGGTTTTGGTTTACTTTGTTATTGTTAAAGCTATTCTTATTTGTGTTCTAAAAATCTTATTATGTGAGTAAAAAGCTATAAAAATGCATTTAGCTTTGATGCAGAACCAATTTTCAAAGCGATGAGGCTGTATAAACAAAATCCATTGTCCTTTAAACAGCTGCACACTTATCCAGCAAAGATAACTACTTTCCATATATCACTATTAAGATTTTTCACTGTAAGCGCCTGGCATCATATTTCACAATAAATTGTGATTTGTAATGGTTGCCATGAAACAAACAGCGTTGTGGGGTTTGCTCATTTATCAAGTGAGTGTTCTTTTGGTGCAGATTGTGTATGTTGCTCCTATGAAGGCTTTGGCAGCTGAAATGACAAATTACTTCAGCAAGCGTCTGGAACCACTAGGCATTACTGCGAAAGAACTGACTGGTGATATGCAACTGTCAAAAGGTGAAATTCTACGAACACAGGTATGCATAATATTTTAAAATACTGTTCTGCCTCTATATTCATACCTCTTTCTAGGTACACTGATCTTTTCTTCAAACACCTTGTAGCAGTACTGGTGAAGCACCTGAAATGTTATTACTAAGTCTGTTATTACACTGATTATGTTCCAAAATGTGACTTTTGATTCAGAGATGAAAACAGTAATACATCTGAAATAAGGTCATCAAACTTTTTTCGTTTCTCCCATTTAGACTTACTACTGTGGTACTCCAAGTCTGCGTAATAAACCTTTGTGTAAAATCTTGCCTTTTTCCAGACCATGAACCTTGGTAGGTTATGCCCCTACACTTTCAGGCCTGTACACCAAGTGTACATAATCCAAATGTTGTGTGTGTGTTTGCAAGAACCTAATGTTAATATAAGTTCTCTATTAACCATCTTTGAAAAGTTGACGTTTGGACTGCAAATTATAAGTTCCAAATAAACTTGAAATACTGTAACAATGTTGTTACGAATGTGTCAAAATAATACCTTCTATTTTATAAAAAAAAACCCTAAAACTGTAGGTCCCTGTTAATGGCTGATCTTACTTTTGTTCATTTGTCCTTAATAAGAGAAAGCATGAGACATCACTAGGCTAAACATTTGAGTTTTTGTTGAAATTAATAAAATTTACATTTTTAGCCTCTTAAATAGTTCATAGATGGAGATGATTCTGTTTTAGCAGATATTTTTTGTCACATTTATTTCAGGCTGTTTGTGTCAGTTGAAATAGCATTTTTCCAAAATACTGAGATACTTTTATACCCGTTATCTCTTGCGTACAGTTCAATGTAATTAACCTTTCTCCTTCTGCATGGTCCAAGAAACAGAAAAAAGACTTGGTTGTATTATCACTAAGAGCATTTATAAATGTAACTTGTAGTAATTATTGATTCAGATGACTTCTGTTTTGGCAGTCTTAGCTTTGATGTATTTTACTTTTCTTTGGTAAGAAGAGAGAAACTCTTCACATGATGAGAAAAGATGTCTATATGTATTTAGTAATTAGGAGGACCACTGCAATAATCCAGTATGAAGTTATGAATAGCAATTAAAAGTTTTATATTGACACATACAGTCACAATACTGGGGTAACCAATAAATAACAAACCCACGTCAATGAGTGGACAGTAATAAAACTGGTGCTTTATCAGAGTGACTTTGCAACATCATCTACCCAATATTTTGGTTTATAAAATAAAAAGCCTTTTGTTAGGAACTTTTAATAATTGAAGTTATTTACCTACACCAAATTGCCATTTTAAATTACTTCCTAGTACTTTCACTGTACTTTTCAGCTAGGGCACACAATAAAGTAGGTGAGGGTTATAAAAGAGAGAGGGAAAGAGTATGTGTAATCACTGCTGAAACTGAGAGTGGAAAAGTCTGCTCTGAGTGCAAGTACAAAGTTTGCTGAACAGAATATAGAATGGAAAAGTGCTGTTTTCTCTTGCTCTTCTAGTTAGCAATACAATTCATAAAATCTTACCTCATTACTAAAACTCTGCTTAAATCTAGGAAAAAAAAAAAAGTAAGGAAAGAAAAAACCACAAAATATTTCAGACAACATTAAAATATGTGTATGGAAAAAAGTTTACACATTTGAAATTAATATATGCTAAGTATTAATTTAGAGCAACATGGTAACTTCAGTGTAGGAAGACTGTCTGCTTCATCATGCTCTTTTATTTCAGTTCAAAATACCACTACTACCACGATTTATTTTTTTTGTGGGGAAGAGGCTAAAGTAGATTTATGTATAAAAATCAAGAAGAAAAGAAAAGGGGAGGACCTGGGTTAAAATGTTTGGGTTTTTTCCTGTTGTGGACTCATCTCATTGCTTTGAAATTAATTTTTTTTTTAAGCTGAAACTTACCCTCAAGGGTTTTTTGCAGTTTCCTGTGTATGTCATTGGATAGAAGGACTAATCTGAAATGCAGTGTATTTGTGGTTTCTAAACTTTTGGGATGAGTGGAGGTGGAAGAAAAATAGTTTCCAGAAGCAGAAAAATTTGGAAACCGTTATGTTATTTGTGACCCCAAATTTAGTTTCTAGGTTTTCAAAGGAACTGTAATTAAAGTATTGATTAATTTCAGTATTTGCTTTTACTCTGTTTTATGTCTTTGCTTTTTGAACTATTGGGAAAGCTAAAAAAAAAAAAA
>VWZG01005242.1:16324-31309 GCA_013396735.1 Grallaria varia
AAAAAAAAAAAAAAAAGAAGAGGAAGGGAGAAGCCTCTTTTTCTGAGAGTACGTCCTGAATATTCCTCAGTGGTACAAACTTGCTGAAAGGAAACTTCCTTTCTTCTGAATTTTCCAAGTTATGTATTATTTAAAATCAGAGTCTTTCTTCCTTTAAATTAAGTTAAAACTTTACCTTTGAAATGTGAGAAATATTCTAAAATGTTTAGAACAGAAATGCTTGCTGAAGTGTAAGTCTGAGTCAAGAAAGATCAAAATCTTTTTTTACATTAGGATTTCTGTATGCTAGAGTCATGTCCACTTCACACTGTTGTTTCTTTATGGATTTCTTTTGTTTCAGAAGTTCTCACAGTGTGAAAAATAAAATTTTGCTCCCTGCTTCATTGTTCATGCTGTGTTCAAGGCAAACGATGTTTAAAAAAATCAACTATCCAGGATATCTTTGAGGCAATGAGTCTTGATGGCACAGCACAGACTTTTACTTTTTTTTTTTTCTGTAAATGCTTAGTGTACTTCTTAATCAGTGTTTAGTTCTGGAAGCAAGATTGTTAAAATCAGAAGGGATGTGTCTTTGTACATATGCAAGATTTGAAGTACTGGGTTTTTTTTAAGGTTCTCATCTTGTCAATCTTTTCACCAGTAAGCAGTGTACCACTTTCACCTGTTGATAGTAGCTGAGCTAAATTCATTCTCCTCAGCTTTTGGAGGGAGATGATGAAATCCTGAAAGCGTTTTGACAGATGAGCAGAAGGAAGAAAAGCTAGTTATTTCTCTAAGGTTACTGGCTTCAGAGATCCAAAACAGGGAATAACAAAAGGGAAATGAAGACATAATCTGGGTTTGGTGAACCTGCGCTGACCAGAATCTGAAACAAGAAACGTTGGTATGCCCATCCAGCTCACCTCAGGAACAAGTTTTCAATTTTTTAGCACTGTAGTGCTATCTCCAGACCCTTTAGAGACCAGGAAGGAATTTTTCCATGGGTGCCATTTTTATGTAGCCTGTGGTGTTCCCAGAGTTTTTTCCTTCCTTATACCAACTTGGGGAAATAGTAAAGGAGGTAAAAAAAAAAAGTTAAACAGCAGAGCGGTAACTTGGGGTCTGTGACATTAGTTCTTTGACTGAGCTTTTAACACTCAGAAATAAAGGCAGTAAATTCTGTGACATCACATGCAGGACTCCTGGTTTTCTCTGATGATTAAAGCTATTAAGAAACAAATTAAGTTTGTCCTGTATAAGAAATTTCTGAGTAATTTTCCAGTGGGTTCAGTTAGTAAGCTTGTTGCTTAGCTGAAATTTTGTCTGCTTTCTTTCCATTGTTTTTGTTGCTGGAACAACTACATTGCTTTCTCAGGATATCATTCCATACCTTCAGCATTGTACTTCCTTTTTTTTTTTTTGGCATCAGTCATCCAATACCCTAGTGAAATTGTTGGAAGCCCTTCTGATTTGTGGCTCTCCCATTGATATATGTGCCTAGGACAACTAAGATTTTGCTAGGGGAGCAAAATACTTATGCATAATCAAACATAATAAAAACCAGTAGTCCTTTATAAGGAAGTGGAGGTGCTGTCTGTGACCTAAATTAATTTCTAGATTTATGACAGTTTTTACTAAAAATCAGTTACTACTCTTAAGGCATTCATTTATGCTTTATTCGAAATAATTTAGTTTTGAAATAGACAGATACAGTTGTTTATTTTTCTGACATGCCTACTTGCTTGTTGTAATTGCATAATCTGTAGAATTTTAATACAGGCTTTGAGTAACCTACTTTGTGATTAATAATCAGGTGCCACATATTATGATAAAATGTGTAATTGACTGGTATTCTTTGCTGTGACTCACTTGGCTAAAATCTCTATATACGTTGGGTGGGAAGATGGGTATTAATTTTTGTGTTAGCAGTAAAATCTAGTTGGAACAATGCCAGATAAAATCACAGTCATTTTGAACAACAGGAAAGAGTTTGTTCTGTATTCTGTAGTTAAAGGATATATAGTGCAGGTTTTTTTAATTGCATTCTTGGTAGCGTGTTCCCTTTTATTGGAAGTAATTGTGTTCATGCCTGACGGAGCTACAAGTTTTTCGAAACTATTTTGAAAACAAAGTTTGGAGTGTTTTTTTTTTTTTTTTTTCTTTCCTATAAATGATGAACTACTTGGCATTCTATTTCAGCACTTAAATGAAAAAATACAAATATTCAATTTGGATGAAGAGCTGTTGCTATAAGTATATACTTTTTTTTCCATTTTCTCTCCAGTGTAAACATTTTTTCACTTACTTGAGGCTTTATCAGAGTATATTCAGCTTTAATACATCTGTACTTGATGCACTTACATAAATCACTGTCTCCACAGAGGTTTGATATTAAAATGTGTACTGGTTTTGGCTGGGATAGAGTTCATTTTGTTCATAGCAGCTAATATGGGCTGTGTTTTGGGCTTGTGCTGGAAACAGTGTTAATGATACAAGGGTGTTTTTGTCGCTTCCGAGCAGCTTTCACAGTGTCAAGGCCTTTCCTGCCTCACTTCCCACCCCACTACGGAGGGGACTGGGGGTGTCCAGGGAGTCAGGAGGGTACACAACGGGGTCAACTGACTCCAAATGACCACAGGGGTATCCCACACCATCTGGTGTCATGCTCATTATATAAAGCTAGAGGAAGAAGAATAGAGGGGACATTCGGAGTGACTGTTTATATTCCCAAGTCACCATTTCACATGATGGATCCCTTCTTTCCTGGGGATGCTGAGCACCTGCTGCCAGTGAGAAGAGGTGAATGAATTCCTTTTTCTGCTTTGAATTCCTTGTGTGTGCAGCTTTTCCTATACTTGTTCAACTCTGTTATCTCAACCCAGGAGTTTCATCACTTTTGCCCTTCTGATTACCCTTCTTCTCCCCCATCCCACCAGAAGGGGCTGGGTAAGTGGCTGTGGGGGACCTACTTGCCAGCTGGGATTAAACCACGACACAGTGGAACTTAAAAGTACCAGTGTACTAATACAAAAGAAAAAATGTATGTAGTTTGGAAACACCGTCGTTCCAGACTGCAACTAAATACGTTAAGAGAAATGGTTGTATGGCTAAGACCAACAGTGTCACCTACAGGTGAATCAAGTAGATTTCTTAATTTTATTCAAGTAGAAATACCAGACAAATAAGATAAGGAAGATCTGATTTACTAACTTTCCAGTGAATATCTTAAATCAATTTTGGTGCTTATTCTAGTTATGAAATTAAATATGTAATTAAAAATGTTTTTGTAATAAGTGCTTGCTAAAAAAACTTAAATAATTCTTAATGTGTATAAAAGGTGTTTATTGAGGCTATTCTGCCCACTTACTATTTAAAATCAAATTACACTGAAAATGCATCTGATTTATGACATTGAAATACATTTACTATGTTTTTATAGAGGTCAAAATTCATTGTTTATCAATGATTCATCTCAATTCATTGTGACAAAATATTGCAGAAGTGAATATGAAGAAAAATGTCAAAAATAGTGCATTGAAAAATCAAAATAGTAACCATTTTTTGAATTTTTTTATGGAAAAGATTGCTCTTAGATGATTGCATCTGTTACTTCAATGCAACAGGTATTAACAATGCCAAAGTTTTTCTGAAAGTAGAATAACATACAAACTTCATGTATGTTAAGAGAGGGGACTGTTGTGCTTTAGTCTGTTTTTGAGGCTTCAGCATCTTCCTTTGTCAGTTGTTAGGTTTGTAATTAAGTTATTGTTTTTGAAAAGGCACTTATTCAGTTTTGCATGAGTGGGACTAGTTGAATCAAATTGTCTTGACCTTTATGTGAAGGACATTTAGTTATATTGCTAGAGTGAAGTTAATAACCAATGGCAACTGAATCATCACATGAGTTGCAAAGTACTGATAGTGTTTTAAGCTAGGTTGTGAATACTAGTGACATTGTCAGACTTCTGAGTAACACGGATGCATGATTGTGGGAAAAAGAAAGCCTAGTTGGAGCTGCAAAGTTGCTTTCCCACTTTTGCAATAAAGTGATGAAGCTCCTGTGGGGAGCTGTCTTTGAGCTTTCTATTCCTTTTATGTCACTCAAGTGGGGGATATATTTATATATCACTGTCTTTTGTATCCTGGGCTTAAAAAGATTTGAATAGCTTTGTGTAGACTATCATGTGTTGACTAGTCAGCTATTGTATTTAGACACCTCAGTGGTAAGTGGCTACCTTACATAGGGATTCAGTAGTAGATTTGAGCCTGCTTCTTGGTCTTCACAGGCACCAGTTTTGTTTTGCGCTGGTTTTAGTGTGGTTTTGAAGATCATACTTAAGACAGCAACACTGAAAACCAAACATTACTTCTTCATGTCAAAGGTGTAGTGATAAGCACAAAATTCCTTTGCTCTCCTTCCACTTAGTTGATCTTGCTTTACTGCTTTTCAGGCAGTCCATCTTAGTTGTGTACTTACCAAGTTGTATTCACTGCTACATCTCTCAAAACAGGTAAATGTTACATTGACTAGGCAACCTTGGTATTGGGGCAGAGGGAGAGAGTTCCTAGTGTAGTAGAAAATTTCAAGGACTTTTAATTCAGTTGAGTGCTAATATATATATATTGTAGATCCAGTACTATAGCTGTAATATGTTCAGTTAGCTTAATGTTTGTGTCGTGCAGTATTACTTCTGAGCTTTAATCTTTTATGCAGAAGTTAGTCTTCACTTACTGTTCTTCAGAAACTGCATTGTGTGTATTGGGAGTGTATGTAGGATTATTAAGCAAAATGGTCTAGTATTGAAAACTGATCAAATAGCATATTTCAGCAATATTTTTTATGCTCCTTTGGAAATCACTTAGTGAGTGATACTCAATAAGCTCCTTCAGTATTTTTAATCTAGATGGAAAAGTCAAAAGGCTTTCAGACTTTGAGTCTCTAGCAATCCTTTGAATTTCTTATTCCCACTCATGCCTCCAAATTCAGGAGTGGTTCATCCTGATGATCAAGAAGTCAAATCAGAGTGTCAGAAGGCCTGCAGGATGAAAACTAAACATAAAAGGGAAGCATGCAAGAGGTGGGTGCAGGAACCAGTGACCTGGAAGAATTGTAGTTGCTGTTGAGCATGAAGGGAAAGGATTAGGTAAGCAAGACAAAGCCCAGGCACATATGTGATGGGCAACAAAAGGCTTCTATGGGTGTACAGCAAAAGGAAGACGGGGAAAACCTCTGCTGAATGGAACAGGGTACCTGATGACTAAGGACATGTAAAAGGCTGAGGTACACTCAATGCTTTCTTTGCTTCAGCCTTTATTGTAAAGACTGGTTTTCAGCAATCCCAGGCCCCTGAGACAAATGGGAAAGTCCAGAGAAGGAAAATTCAACACTTGGTGGAATAAAGTGAGGTTAGGGAATGTACAAACAAACTAAGCATGATACAAATTAATGTGATCTGATGAAATTCACCCACAAGTCTTAAGGGAGCTGATAAAAATTATCATGAGGTCTTTCGTGATTACCTTTGAAAGGTCATAGTGATCCTCTGTCATGGGACAAAGTGCATTCTCATCAAGTTTGCAGATGGTGCAAAAGTGAGGGGAGTGGTTGACAGATCAGATGGTTTTACATTCAGAGGGACTTTAACAGGCTGGAGAAATGGGTCAACAGAGATCTCATGATGTTCCAGAGATAAATACAATTTCCTGCACAGGAGTGGGGGAATAATTCTGTGCACCTGTCCAGGCTGGGGGCTGATCATCTGAAAAGCAACTTTCCAGAAAAACAAGCATTCTGGTGGACAACAAATTGAAAATGAGCCAGCAATGTCCCCTTCAGTCTGGACTGCATTTCAGAAGAGTGTTGCCAGCAGCTCAAAGCAGGTAGTCATTGCTCTCTGCTCAGCCTTGGTGAGACACATCTGTGGTGCTGGGTCCAGTTCTGGGCTCCCTATTAAGAGAGGAACAGGGACATACTAGAGCAAGTTTGGCCAAAAACCATGAAGGTGGTTAAGGACTAGAAGATCTGACACATGAGGAGAGGCACAGCAAGCTGGGGCCATTTAGTCTGGGTATGAAGGAGCTCAGATGGGTATGATCAGTGTGTATAAGTGCATTGTGTGTTCCTGTGTAATGAAGACTGAGTCAGACCTCACCATTGTCCAATGGGAGAAAAAGACCACAAACTCCAATACAGGAAATTCTCTGTAAACATGAGATTTTATTGTTTTTCCTGTGAAGGTGGTCAGACACTGGAAATTTGTCTAGATAATTTGTGGAATCTTCAAAGCCTTTGAGTATCACCTGAGGGATACTCAATACCTGATTGTATGTGATCTCTAGCAGACACCTCTAGGTGACCCCGTTTTGAGCAGTGGATTGGATTGGTAGATGTCCAAAGGTGACTTCCAGCCTATCCATGCTGTGATTTTTTGAAAATCAAGATTAGTCTATTTTGATGAAAATGCCTGTTGAATATTTACTGCATGTGTCAGTAAAAGATTAGCAAGGAGCCATTTTAGACACCATTTTGCCTGTTAGAAGGTTCCCATGTAATGATTAAAGATGACATTTTGTCAAACAAAATTTCAGATTTTCTTTTTTAGTGATGAAAGGCTAATAAGCAGTATGCTTTTCATATTTTTATATGTAAAATTAAGACTAAAAATCCTTAAAATACATTGTCTGAATGTCAAAAGCTGAAATACGATGAATCTCAACAAGTAGCAATAAAGAATGTCTTAACTGAAGTTCTTAAACTAATGTCAGAGAATCTGAAATTGAAGTACTTCATGGTATGCATGAGCTACTCATCTGCATATAATTAATTAATTTGTAAAAAATGCAAAATGAAATATTGTAAGTTTTGTCTCAGGGTTTTTTGGCACTAAGGATGTAATCTTCAGTAAAACTTGGAGGAGCATAATTTTCAGCAGTGTCTATTACCATTAATATTTTACCTATGAAGAACTTAGAGGAATGATTTACTTCTGTTTGGTTTAATGGTCTTTTATGGCTGAAAAGGTTCTGTACAAAAGGTGTCCACATGTCTTTAAAATTACTAAGTAACTGTTTTGCACTTCCAAACACTTTTTTAAGAGCACTAAATTTTACAGGATGAAAAAGCGGTCTTTTATAGCTAATGCAAATGATGCATTAAGTTAGACCCTTCTCCCACAGTACAATTTAAATGTACTCAGAAGTCCAATTATCTTTGATTTAGATGTAAAAATTGCAGAATAACAGCTGTGCCTGCTGAGTGAATATTCCTCTGCAAAAAGATCGCTTATTTGAGCAGAGCTGAGGACAGGTTGCTCAGGGAATGTTTGCCACTTTTGGATCTTTTTCAAATTTAACTGCTTCTGGTCAGTTGAAAATGCAAGTACTTTACAAAATATCATCAGAGCAATTTAGAGTTTAAACTCTTAAGTTGTCATTTTGCAATTTGCAGTATATCTTAGGTTCTTTAGCATTTATTGTGACTATTTGTGGAACAAAATCCCACGTTATACTTCAAATTAATACTTAAAAATATGGCAGATCATCATGCTAAATTTGACTACACTTAGAGGACAACTTTTTCTAAACTGCATCACAGAGTTTTTTGAAGCACTTCTGACACTGAAGAACCACTTTACCTGCAATAACTATATTGAAATGTACTCTAATTTACTATAAAATGAGAGTATATCTAATACTACTATAAACGATTCTTAGTATAATAACAAAAGAGATTTTGTTATACAGTGTCTAATGGTATATATTATAGTATGAAATACTAGCAGCATATATATATTAGCATATTAATTTATATAGAGTAGGATATATTACTCAGACTATAAGTTATATATATTTACTTACAATTGAAATTTTAAAGGTTTTTTTTAATTGAAGTTTTGAGGATATTTACCTTGTGAGCTGATCTTAAAACTGTACAAAATAGTATGAGAATTAGTCTAATTTGTCCTTATGAAAAAAACAGGTGTAGTACTTGTATTTCACTATTGATAAATATTACTCTGATTTTATCTTACACCTCCCTGATCATGGAGCTTTCTTAACCTTGGGAAATCTCCTTTAGGGTTTACCTGTTTCGCTGTTAGAAGATTTATTTTTTTGAAAATAGAAATCTATTTTCAACCTAAATCCTAATCAAATTTTATTACAACTTTCCATATCTGAATGTCTGTCTTCCCCAACCACTGCTATTTGCTTTTTGAAGACTCTTGCAGCTGTAGTTATCTCTGTTCAGTCACATTTATGTAGCCTAAGCATCAGTTCATTTAAACTTTTTGTAAAGGTCATGCTTCATTTATGTTTAGTCATTCTCATTTTTCACCTCTGGACTCTTAGTTGGTTTGCACTTCTTGAAATAAGTTGCCCTGAACATAATGTATTGCCCCAAGATCATACTGCTGCTGAGCAGAGTGGAACGTTTATTTAGCATGTCCAAATAGCAGCATTTTTCTTTGAAGGTTTTGCAACAGAAGAGCATTTTTGGTTCATGTGCATACTGATCTGCTCTTTCTCTTTTCACTGTCCAGCTACTGTCTTGCCAGTTGTTTTACATAGTGCATTTGTTGTGATAATTATTCCTAAGGGTCAGATTAATCTATTTTGGCTTTAGCCATGTAAAAGTTAGGAAACTGAACTAAACTGGTTGAACAGACTTGTAGGGGGAACACTATACAGAAAAGACTTCTACAGCTGATTCATACTTGGATGAACCAGCTTGTTTTGAGGGTGATTTTGTAAAGTACCAGGTAAGATAGGCAAGATAAATCTTATCCGCAGTGTAGAATCTTGAAATTGTATTACTGACTCATGCATTAATGCATCTATTCTTTAAGTTATTAAGACAGTTTAAAATTCTTACTCCATCCTCCAATGTGTTTACTGCTCTGTACAGCATAATATCAATTTAAAGTTTACTGAGTATAATCTTTATCATTAGGATTACCCATGAAAATATGCAGTCCTATTGAGTTGGATAGACTCCTGTGGAACTCTGTGTGATTTGATCCTTTCATTACAACAGCAGACTGTTAATATTTCCTACTGGTACTTAAAGAATCCTGCTGAAATCCAAAAGGTGTTCTAGTTTTTAGTTAACGTAACTGCAGAATATAAATCTGACAATCATATTGAAAGTCCATTACAATCACCTTCAACACTGGTTGTCATTAATGTTAGCATACATAATTTTCTCTGGAATGTAGACTTGAAAGAAAATTCAGTGAAATCACATTTGCATGCAAGCAAGTAAATTGGTGTTTTAGTTGTGGTTTTGTGAACAGGTGTCACAAAATTGATTTTTAATGCATATCTGTTTAGTATCACCATCATAGTAAAATCAAGAAACATTTCTTTATCTTACACCTAATATGCCTTCATATCAGTGGTTTGCATTGATTCTTGAAAAAAACTGCTTTGAGACAAAAACACGAGTTGCTTCCTCTTGCATACAAATTTGTGATAGAAAATAAAACCGTTGAGTAAAGGCATGCAGAAAAGGCTATTTGGAACAAAATACCACTGTTGCACTTTGGTCTTTTTTTCACTTAATGTTGGGTTAATCCACATCTTGGAGTAGTGCTTGACAGGAGCAGGACAGAGGGGGAAAATGGTTAATCTTAAAATGTACATAAATAAATAAATAAAAAGTTATCATTATGTCAACAAGAGTTATTCTGAAGTTTTTGTATTTACAGTTAACAAGATATGCAGAACCACTGTGATGAGTCTTAAACATGTGCCAGTATAAATAAGTTGGAAAAACTGGGAGCTGAGGTAGTCTTTTAACTCTGTCTCCTGAAGTTGTGCAACCCAAGCCTAAAGTTTCCTTGTAGAAGAGAGGATTTTGAAACCCTTTTTCTTGCAAGTATGAGAGAAAAATGTAAAAAGTGTGGGGGGGACCAAACCCCCACAACTACCAAAAAAAAAACACCAACCAAGCAACAATATTGCATTTCTCTGAAACTTCAATGCATTTCCAAAAAGTGCTCTTGTTCTTACTTTTCCTTGAAAATTCTTAAACAAACTATCAGTTTTAGCCCAAATATTTGTATAATGGTATATAAAAATTAACACAAATATATTCTACAGTCATGATTTTTCCTGTTGTATCTCTGTTAGATATGAAAAAGGGGCTGAGGGAGAAGCAAGTGCAAAATAACACTGGGAAGATTTGAAAACAAGCAGGCTGAATGCAGTGTCTCAAGAGACAGACACTTGCTGCAAGTTGTCAGATCTGATTAAGGGGGCTTTTGGCCTCAATCAGACCTGACAGTAGTATGTCAGAGGTTAGTAGAACTATAATTAGTGAACTGATTAACAGCAAAGAGGAAAAGAGGACAATGTTTTGGATCAAACTCCTTTAAAACATTTAGATCATTATTTAAACTTGAAGTCTGAGTGGTTAATTATATATTTTGCAGTATAAGAGGCTAAATTTCACAAAGTGTGCAAACTGTTCTTCCTTACTATGGTTTTTAAAATGTTTTTACTGACTTTAAACAGTCTGTTTTATCTGGAAAATAAAATGCAGAGAGCAGGTGCTCATATCCTACTACTACTTAGTACAGGTATTATGATCCTAATATGTATTGTTTCCCTTAGCTTCCTAGATTCATGTAACTACTCCATATTCTTTGCATATTCTTTTAGAAAGAATGTAAAAACTTCAGGGCTTTCACAGTAACAACAAAAAGGGATTTTGCTATCTAATTCATCATGCTGACTGGTTGTACTGGGTTTATCCATGGTATTTTGACTGTGTGAGAGTGCATTGTATTGAGGTTTAAAAGTACTTTTAGAACTTAAAAGTGAAATTTGTAATCTCTGGGACATCCAGGATTGTGCTGTAAGCATAAAATTTTAAATCTTATCATACATACTTAAAAATCTGTTAGTCCTAACTGTGAAACAGTATACAACAAAAAAACTAATATTGAAAAAAATCAGTTCAACACTAAGTGTGAGATGTGTTGTAAGTATCTCGCTGTGCTAAGGCAGCGTGCTGATACAGTCAGTGAGTTACCTTTTCATTAGGTGGACTGGCTGGGTTCTGCGAAGGAACTAGATCATGGTGCTTTCCTAGGACTAAGTTGTGAAATAAAACATGCTGAAAAAAGTTATGTTTCTTCGGTTAAAAAGCCGTTTGCCATTTTAATGGCATCTGTTACAATTTTTTATTGTTCCCTTGTTGATTTCTGTTGTTGATTGATTATTGTTGTTAGCTCTGATGACTTACTAATTGCTTCTATTATGCATCAATATAATGCACCTCTGTAAGTATTTGTAACATCATAAACTCAGTCTTTTATGTAGATACTTCTTGTAAGTGTAGTCTTATTATTGAATCCTTCTAAGATGCTTTTATGTATATATATATGTATGTATATGTGATCTTTTATTGACATGACTTTAGACCACACACACACATTCAGATTTATTATAACATCATCTGTGCACTCAAATGGGTATACTGCTCATCTGCATATCTTTGTATGGCAAGGAATCTGCTTTACTGGAAACATAATTCTGTTTTAATTGTGTAAAATACTTCATCAGATGATTGTTTCTGATCTGTGAAGAACAAAATGCTTGTATTCATTATTTATTACTTCCTACCTCAGATTCTTGTTTTGAGTTGCTGCTCTCTCTTTTGCTTTCTATGTGTTTATTTCACTCCCTGCGTGAGTTCCGCTTTGCATGAGGCTTTGTGAAATGCTTGAATAAATCACACAGAGTGCAATAAAAAGAGGAATAAAAACAGCATTATCAAAGTGACTTGCAGGTTGCTGCACTTGTAACGTGTTATGATGAAGTTTTACCTCAGATGGTGTTCCTCATGGGGTGTGATATCAGGTATCTAATATGAAGATTTTTGAGAAGCTCCAAAGCATCACTGATGAGAAGGGAAATATTTTCAAATAGTACAAAACCCCAGCATAGCAGCTCCCCCTATAGAATGTGCATTCCATTGCTGCATTCCAATGACAGTCTGCTCTGAGTGGATATGTGTAGTTGTGTGCAGTTTTCTATGTCTGAATTTCTGCGGAAGTAAAGATCTTGCAGTGAATTTGCTGCCAGAACAAAGCGCCAAGATAAATAGTTACAGCATGAATACAGTAAACTGTGTAGGTTTCCCATGTCCCTTTGCCAAAAAGCTGTCAGAAGATGAGGAGTGCTGGGTGTGACTGTGCAAAGCTTCCTCTAGGATCAACCATGTATTCTCCTGAAACGCTGTTTTCCAAGTGTGGTAAGGGTAAGTTGTAGATGTTTGTAAAGGAGGGAGAATAGAGAAGACTGGTAGCAAAGTGAAAACAATACAGACAAGGGAGTTCTATTAATTGAAATATACAGTAGATCTTTGAGAGAGTGTCTTTGAATATTAACAAGAAAGCAGCAGTGGCTAGACCAGAATTCTTTATTGCTGTCCATCCATGGTGAATCACGGTGGTGGAGACAAATTTGCTACAGGCACTGCCGTAGCAAGAGGCTGGTCCCATACTTTCCAAAGCTACTAGGTCCTTAGAGCCTGTGTTTTGTACATGCATTATATTTTTTCTTTAACTATATACAAATCAGTTGGACCTTAAAACTGTTTCTTCTCCAGCTTCATTGAGACATTTCAAAAAATACTGCTATTTTCAAGTTTACTGAGTTCCCATGTTTCACATTATACTTGATTTCATCACATTTAATTTTAGTAAAAGAATTCCTTCCAACCTTCAAATGATAAAATAATTTCCAGTCAAACCTAGTGATTTTTTCATGTTGTTAAAAGGCAAATTTCTGAAATACTTAACTTGCATTTTCTAGTGCATAATATATATTTCAGTTAATTCCAGGTTGTATTTTAGCTGTTTCAGTCTCTGCCTCTCCTTAGTTTTAGCTGTGGTATCTTCAATGAGACTCTTATTTGCTAACAACAAAGCGAGTATCTCCAGCATCATTGGTCATTGAGCAGGAGGAGCACAGGAGGTGGCCTTTAGAGGACAGGTGCTCACATAGCCACAGGCATTTGTGGAGTGGGGTTAAAATAAGATTGTTTTCTTTTTTCTTTCCAGAGGATAATGATATATTAAGAGAGTTACTTAATGCAAAGTGGGAAAGGTACAAAGAAATCTTAATGCAAAATGAAAAGAGTTGAAAAATGTTATGAGGATAAAGCAAATAGAGGATGAAATTATGGTGGAAATGTGTTGATTTAATAGATGCTTTGTGAAGCCTTATTGTGAATGGAGCAGGGAGAATTTAATTTACTTACCTGATAATTTACTAACAACTCTCTTTTTTTATAATCAGAATGGTATGTTGTCTAAAACAGGTGGAACACCAGCCCCTTTCTCCTGTCATCCTAGCTGATGTTTAAGCTGAGATCTGAGTCAACCAGTTATTTTTACATTTTGGTTTGAGAATATCTGGGACTGATTATTTTATGGACATCATAGTACTTAGAAAGTTGGGGATGGGGTGGGGTGTGTGTCCGAGTTTTGATTTATTGTTGTATGTATGAAAGGGACAACAGATAAGTGACAGACACTTGAAGGCTGAAGTGGCTAAAGGGAGAAAAACTGTTCTCAAAAGTGTTTTTAAGAATTTAAAAGCAGTTAATTTTTTAGTATGGGATGTTATAACTATTTTATATAGTTTGCTCTAAAATATTTTCATATGTTTTTGGACCTGTGGATGTGTAAATTTGAGGAGATTACCATAGTTTTAGTAGCCTCAGAGTGTGTCTGCTAATTATTCAAGCAGAAATCAGCTACTAGTCATGTTCAAGATGTGTAAAAAAACTCAGAGGACTGAAAATGAGCTATTGAAAAGGTAAACTTGCAGGCCATACCAACTGCTAGAAGTTAGTGTTGGACTCTTAGAAATTAACTGAAGATAATTTGGTTTTAGTAAGACTGTAAGCCTTTTCAGGTTAAGAAAACCCCCCAAAAACAACAAACCCCAGCATTTTTCAACATGTTTATCTTCTGAAACTATGTTGAAAGTGTAACTTCCTCTTACCATGAAATCTGGCTTCAAAGGCGATTGAAGAGAAACTGGCAAAGTAATTAGCAAATAATGCAGTTATAGAAAAATGCATTTTCACAGTCTCTTGAAATTTTGCCAGTTGAAGTTATGAGCTAGTGTTACCCCTTTTGACATAATTTTTCAAAGTGAAGTAAATTGAACTTTTTTTTTTGAGTTCTTACCTGAACATTATGTGAAACAGTGTAGGAATATGTTAAATAACCCCAAAACTAGATGAGATTTTGAGTTGAACTACATGAATTTTTTTTTTTAACTGTTATCCCTTTTGGTGTAATAGTGAAATGAGTGTCAGTACTCACCTAAGACAGTAGACTTTTTGAAAAGCCTGTTTCCCTAATAGAAAAAGTTGGTGTAGAATCACTAGTGATAATCAAGAAAACATTGGAAAAAGAGAAGTGTCTGTGCTTAGAGAAATTTGACAGTCAAAATATTGACAGCTAACCCATTTCTATTCAGCCATACCCTAATACAAAAATCAGATTGAAATGTCTTGCATGAGTTGCAGTTCATTAAGCCAATGTGACACTTTATTTTCTAGCTATTTCAATACTGAAAGAGGTAAAGCAGTGAAATAGCAATATAAATGAACATACTTTTCAGTGTGCTGAGAACTCAAGTCAATGTGGAAAGAGAAAATGTTAAAAAGATGTTTCAGTACTTGGTTACTGGGTCCTCCTCTTGCCCCCAAACAGAAAACACAGTCATTTTGCTGAGTCTGAGTTTTGATTTTAAAACTTTGAGGATAAAATATATTGTCTCTGAAAATTAATTATAAAAAGAAATGCTTCTACTGCATTTAAAACTAAAAACAAGATGCTTATAATTCTGTTTTGTTTATTATTTAATTGAAAAAAAAAGCTTTGTTATCATTTCCTGCTAGCATTTTCTTTTAGCTGATATTTTTAAATAGCATTTTATATAATTGAACTAAATTTGCAATTTAAAACTACAAATATTGTT
>VWZG01005242.1:37318-62617 GCA_013396735.1 Grallaria varia
GGGGAGGATAGAGTGCAATTGTTCTTTTTTTGTCATGCAGAGAAAATGTCAATACAAGTAACCTGTAAAAAATTAAAAATGAGCATTCATAATTGGTTTTGCTCTATTTGTAGTATGTTAAATGTTTAAAACCTTTTAGCTTTCAATATGCTCTTTTTTTTTTTAAATGACACAGATGTCTGCTGTAATCCAGTACAGCAAGTGTAAAGTATGAAGAACAACATAAGTAATCATTCTTTAGAAGAAGTTAAACTTTGAAAGGATTTTTTTTTTAATGAAGAGGAGAGCTTTGTGAAGTTTAAGCTACCTCAAAGGCACTAAAGTTTACCCTGTTTGATATTATATTTGCTTTCTGAAATATTTTTGATAACCTTGTTTTCCTTAGGTGTCTTTAAAGTAAAGCATCTCAGCTTTTAGCAGTGACCATGATCATAATTTTCTTCATGTAAGATTTGTTACTGCAAAGTTTTGTGAGACTTGCAAGATAGGCTTCAGTTGTCCAAAATAGGTGTTTAGAGCCATTTTATCTGCCCTGCATTATTCAGCTCAGCATTCTGTTTCTGCTTCATTTGGAGACAAATAGATCCTTCCTTTATGTGTCTGTCGAGCCTGTGCAGGTAGCTTGAGGAATATAAAATCTAAGGCAATTATATCTTGGGTACTGAATCATACCCTTAGTGCTTTTATCATAATATAGCAGTATTTTACTTCAGCACTCATTTGAAAAATAGCTCTCAAGGGTGTTCTGATCTTCAAGGATTTCAAGGTTTGTTTTACCTACCAAGTTGGAATTGAATTCATCTGGAGTTGAACCTACTCTGTTGTAACCTTTCCTTAAGTGAAAAAGTTGGGAAGTAAAACAATACACAAATCATGAAAATGACCAACTCACAACCTTTCTGAAGACCATATTTATTCTATTTTGATAAGAAAAGCAGTAATGGAGACCCCTATGAATCATTACAAGAAAGGTAGTCGAAGAGAAGGACAGTTTACATTATAAAACACTAAAAAAACCCTCACACGTAAACAGAAAACAAAACTAGAAGTGTTTAGACTTGTGCTGTAGAAAACAATTGCTGACAAAAATATTCTGAATTGCAGACCTCCCAGAGAGCCTGGGGAAAAAGAAACAGAAGATGTTTTGTACAATTGTTTTACTTTTTTAATATGAAAACAAATAATAAGAGGATTAGTTTTTTAAATTACACTGAAATGTTATAGTTCAGCATTTGAGCCTGCAAGCTTAGTTCTATGAAGTTTTCAGTATACATCCATAATTAATAATGAAATTACTGGAACTTTTACTCAGTCAATAAAAAATATAATGTTTCTGAGTCCAGAAGAGCTTCACATGTTTCAAGTTTAGTGAAAATACTATTACAGATATTCTAAGCATCAAAATATCACATCTTATGTTTTGATGATAGTTTATGAGGCAAAAATACTTTGTTGCATTTCTTTAGTCTGTTTGATACATTTAGATAAAAATTCATAAATGTCTTGGGAGCAGTAACTGAATCCAAGATGTTTAACCCATCCCTGGAGAATGTCCTTCTGTCTTTGATAATTTGAAGCTCCTCACCAGCCTTCTGAAAGTAATTCTAGAACTTACTTTTCATTGATATCTATATAAATATCATACTCAGGGGTAAGAATAATTGTTCAGTTCTTGAAAAACAAAAAAACCAAACTAGGGACAATATTAATTTGAAATTTCCTTATGTCAATTACACTACTGCAGTAATTGCCAAAATCAATTACCTGATTTGTATACGGGTTTAAGACATCTGAAATATTGACTATTTTTTTCTAATTTGTAGTGGAGGGACTCAGAAAGTGTTTAGACAAGTAATTTAAAGAAAAATCCATTGCAGAGTAATAGTCACTAGATGAGACTGGGGGGCTGTAGTAACTGGGAGCTATTCTGGTAAATATCATTGATGTTTTCCCATTTTCTGCTTGTCCGCTGCAGGAGACAGTGCATTGAAGTAGTGTAATTTCTGATCTGACCTGGAACAGTCATTACTTGTATTACTTCTATAACAGAACAGTGATAAATTCCTTTGAATACTACTTCAGCCTTTTCAATAAATCAGTCATAGCGACTCTAATAATGGCATGTACCTCTAGTTTCACCTGGATCAGACTTCCCTACCTTGTATATGAGACAATGTCATGATTCCTGTGCAGGTCAGGATATATAATGCAGTGCCTTTTGCATTTTGCAGAGTTTTTTATCCTGTCTTGGAGAAAAAGCATGTCTTGTTTTGTTGGATGTATGAGAATTGTTTTGTTTAGATGGTAGATAATAGAAAAACAACAGACAATGGATTATTTATTTTTGTCTTTTTAAGAATTATTGTTCAGCTAGCTACTTGGGCCTACAGCTATGCCAGGAAAGAATGTTTATTCTATATTCATATGAGGTACAAATACAGCTATCCAAATACACGCTTAAAACAGGAATATCCTATTGCATAAGCAGATCTGTCCTAATTTGTACCTCAAAATATTTGAATGATTGATGTGCTTTCCCCCAGATGAACACTGAGTCACACCACTTACTGTAAGACATTAACATGCTCATTTTTACTTATGGCATTTTTTAGAATTAGGTTTTATTTAAACCGAGAAGGAGCACACATATTGCAATTGCTGAGTTTTACTCATAACAGAATGAAAAGTGTATTTGTGCACGTTTGCACTTTTCAAATTTCAGAGAATGTTTTTGCAAGTGATTTAAATTGACTTTGCTAAACATTTTGGTGGGAAAATTGCTTTAAGCTCTGTTATATACTGTAGGTATAACATCAAACAACTTCTTTGAATCCAATTTATAGCTTTGATGTTTAAAGTTTTAGTCCAGAGTATAATGCAGATGTAAAACTGAAATGCTTAAACTTTTTAATCAAACTTTCCACACTACAGTAATGTACTAAGCTTATTAGCTTGAAAGAAAAAAAATTGACCGCTTTTAAAGGCCACTGAATTATTTTGTCATAACTATTCAGAGATTTTGATGACTTCTTTGCTGCTTATGGATGTTTCTTCACAAAGAGCGTACTGAACGCAATACTTGAGTGATACATGAGGTTTGATACCTTCTCTCAAGTACGTGAACGATAAATTAAATAAAAGAAAACTCATCGTAAAAGCTCTCTCAGATTCTGGGGCACCAAAGCTCCCATCTTAGACATAAAAATATTGTTGTCATCACCGTCTCATTCTTCAAATTTCAATTGCCGTATGTTTTTGTATTGGATCAATTAAGTCGCTAGATAACCAAGAGATGGGATAACATAGCAGCACAAGCAATCCAGCAGATGCCTGGAAGACATTGTTGAAAACTGCCTCCTTCAGGCCATAGAGGAGCCAACAGGGAGTCAGGCTGTGCTGTACCTTGAACTCATCAAGAAAGGAGGGGCTCCTTGGGGAAGTGAAGACCAAATGCAGCCTTGGCTGCAGTGACCATGAGATGCTGAACTTCTCCTTTACCCTGAAAATTCTCGTATTTGCTTTCTGAGCTTTCTTTCCTCGTGACACCTTATTTAGGAAACTTTCCATCTCAGCTGTAGTTTTCTTAGCTCTGGATGCATTTTCAATATCTCTAGTGCCTTATTAACTCCTCTACCTCTTTTTTTTTTTTTTTTTTCCTGTCCTTTTGGTTCCCTCTTATCTCTTACTGTAAATCACAAGTTTAGATGTTTCTCACCCAAAACCAGATGTCTAATTGTTATGAAATTAGACAATTTTATGCACTTGGAATCCCATTCTTGATGGTGAAAATTTGAACAGTTTTTTTAAAAAATAGTTGAGACTGGTAGCTTATGAACTAAAACCAGCTGCTTAGATCTGTATTACGTGTGTCTAATGGTAGTCCACTGTATTTCCTATATGTGTCTTTTGGATCTAGAATGGCATTGGCATTTCATCTGGTTCTTCATTTCTCATCTTGAGTGAGTGTTAATAGTGTTTTGTCTCTTTGATATTCCCTACATAGACTAATCAAGTTTCTCCGCATCTTCTGCTACAAGATAAATCAAACAAGGATACTGAAGCCTTCTGCAATAATTTTTCAGTTTCAAGCAATAGTGTTGTGGGCTTTTTTTTTCACTGGACTTTCTTATATTCACAATTTTATTTGTAAAATATGTCAACAAAATTGTGTATACAACTTCTGTATTAGTTTTGGTCAGGGCATATACAGAGATAGAGCATTTTCCTTCTCTTTCTCAGATCTATCCCTTTTATACCTTGAAAAAAATTCATGTACTTAATTTGCTAACGTATCATCTTTGGAGCTTGCATTGTTTGTTAAGTCTTCAAACAAACTGTTTTATAGTTGCTGCAGAATTCGCTCGTTGCTATAAGAATGTTTCCTGAGAATTGTGTCTCATTTTACAGCTGCGGCCTGTTTTAGAATGAGCTAAATGAAAAGAAATTTAGTTTGAATGAGACTATCTGTAGGGCTGATGCACACATCAGTTATACCAATTTTGCCAACCTGCTCTTCTTGTCACCAGTTATTTTTTGACTGCGTATCGTAGATACAATTATTGAATAGAGCTGGGTTTAAAAAGCAATTTGAGGAATCCCTTTTTAATTGCTGTTTTTCAATTATACATTCCCTTAAAATCTGTCAGTTCATCAACTTGTGATAAATTTAATATATTTTTTCTTTATATTCTGTGATGTTATTTTTAAACAGTATGTTGTGCAGCCATATGTCTAATGAGTCTTACAAGAGTCTAGATCTATCTTGTTATCTTTTACACAGCCTTGTAAAATTTAAATGACTTTTTAAAAACAAACTACTTTTTTAAAACTAAACCTAATCTCCATTTGTTTGGGAAATGTTATGTATTAGATATTTTAATTAATCTTCAGGAGCTTTTTCTATTACTCTGCATGGAAATGATGTCAGGAAGTCATTCTGCATCACGTTATTGTTGATATGTGACTGATTTTCCATTTTTGTGGTATATCCATAGATTTTTAAAAGGGTTTGTGTTCTTTCATAGTATGATAAAACAGTAAAACAAATTTGTAGAAGGGTTCATAGACATTTTTGTTTCTTAGTTTGTGAACTGAATAGTAAGAATAATGTGAAAAGACATTTCGTCGGTCAGGAAAAAGTGTCATGGCACTGTGCCTGGCATAGAAATCCCTTAATAGATATATGCAAAATGTCATTTCTTAAGACAAAGTAATGCATGCTTAGTATTTGGCTGTGGGAAAGTAATGTAGCTTCTAATAGTGCTTTCTCCATAGTTACGTTTTTTCGGTACCTCTAGATTTTTAAATATATTCTAAATGGAGGACTGAGATCACAGTATTTTCAGGGTTCATGGGAAGCAGAGTAAAACTAATAGAATTACTTAACTAAATGGTTGCCTAGTAACAAATGCATTCTGTGCAGAGTGAGTTGCAAATAATATCCTATACAGGATCTTCAAAATAGTATTAGTAATTTCATTTTTGCTGTGTACTTTTGGTTTTGCAACTTTACTGGCTTTTTTTTTTTTCATTTCTCTTCCTAAAACTATAAAGCTGCCACCTCTGTGGA
Source organism: Grallaria varia (assembly GCA_013396735.1). NCBI lineage: Eukaryota > Metazoa > Chordata > Aves > Passeriformes > Formicariidae > Grallaria > Grallaria varia. The sequence continues at coordinate 42,888 of VWZG01005242.1, forward strand.
CTGGTTGACAACTTCTAAACTCTTTCATTACTAGTAAACCATATAGCAATAAGCAAGTAAACATCGATGAAAGATTCTAACAACTTTCTGATTAGTAAATTTGAAACATCTTTAATTCTTTTATTATTTTTTAATGTTCTGAGCATTACTTGGTTCTTTTTCCATTTCTTCTTCTCCTTTGTTTTAGATAATGTAAATAACATAGGTCCTGTGAGTGAATGAGACGTAGAGCCATTCTGTGGATAGGATAGTATCCAACCAGTAACTAATGTGAATCCCCACATGTAGTACTTCATCTTTACTACTGTTGAACAGTCTCTTAGGAGACTAAGGAACCCATGTTAAAAATTCATCTTCTTGCACATCTGGACTAATAGCTAAAGAAAAGCTTGTGTCTAATTTTGGGAGTATCTTTAGTGTACATCTGAAGGGCATTCAGACTGACTGTAAAGGGTGTGCTGAAGTGATCCTGGGCCTTTTGAATATCAGATTAATTTCTAACCAGCAGACAATTCTTCAAAGATTAAAATGTGTAAACTTGCCTGCTTCTCTTAATTCTGTACTCAAGTTGAACAATCACAGATATGCTTTCCAGCTTGATTGTAATTCATTCTGTGAATGTGATGTTTTAATACATGGAAATGGGAAGGCTGCCAAGATCACAAAGTTCAGGGAGAACTTTAGAAGTCAGATAAAAGTATCTCTGTGCACACTCCGTATGCTCTCAAGTGGTGGCTGTAATGTAACAAGATGATATGCAAATCTTAAAACCTATTAGGAAGAAAATGATCCTGCTGTGATCAATTTACAATCCAGAGAGGCACTTCCCATACCTGATCCCGCATCATTTATAGTGTAAATGCAGCTGATGCTTGAGTGTGGAAATCGGTACTGGAGAGCTCTCTTCTATTTATTTTTTCTGTATACATGGAATTTCATGGTGTAGTAATCATGTTCTGTGAATGTATCTGGTGAACATGCTGTCAATTCTCCACATGCCATCATGAATGCTTCTGAATTAGATATAGTAATTAGATATGTCAAGTAAATATATTTATGGCAATTTTATTTCTTACTTCCAGTGTAACATCAAATCAATAAAACGTAGTAAGTCTTTTAAATAACATGATGTGCAGATACTGTGTCAGTTCAGTTTTTCAAAGAAAGGCTTGTAAGTTTCAAATGGTGCTTATATTTTTACTGGGATAATTCAACACACATGAAGAATAAAATATTAGAGATTGTGTTCCAGTAGTGAAGAAAATGCACTTAGCTGCATACCACCAGTCAATGATAGGGAATGTAAACAGAAAGCTTTGTCATCCAAAATGTCTTTTCAGTAATTTTTATTGCAATTTCAGGAAAACAGTATAGATTCATGGTCTCTTGCATATGAAGGCATGATCTCTAATTGGAACTTCTAGGACCAAATAATAGGTTTATGCAGTACTTGAAAAATACTAATGTCTGAATGGACTGCATTTACAAAAGGCATCTGCACACTTTCAGTGCTTAGTGTTCTTCAGAAGTATCTGAGAGCAAAACATGTTAATGCTTGCTCTTCAAGGGAAAGTCAGAAAAGTAGTTGTTAAAATGTATGCAGAGAACACTTATAAAAATGTGTTAGAATTCTAAAAAACATTATGAAAAATAAAGTTTCTGTAGTGCTTGGACGGATGAATAATAGATAAATAGCTGAAACTGAATTATTATCACAGAGAGAATGTAAAAATAGATTTTGTGGTATGGTTGCATATTCAGGTAGTTTTGTTTTTTTAATTTTTAAGTTTAGCACAGTTTTAGTCTGCTGTTTGTATATTGCCATGTGTAATTAAAAGAATAAAAGCCCCTCATTCTGTATATGCATGTGATGATGTGCAGACATACAGGCATTTAGTTTACAGTTTGAATTAAATCTGGGCACAAAATACTGGAAGGATTGTTATGATACATTTTATCTTTTAGGGTAAATGTACCTCTTTTTGCTTCTTTCTTATTTTTATATATAGATATATAAAAATTATTTCTATCTTTTGTTGCTAAGCAAATATAAAAGTGGATGGTGAAAAAGTAAAGTTTTTTTAGTTTAGATGGCCTTGAAAGGAGTTAAAGAAATTGATGGAAAGATTTAGAGTCTTAATAGTTTTTAAGATGATTAGGGAGATAGTACCTCAAGTACTATGTCGAGTTCTGGGCCCCTCAGTTTAGCAGTGATCTTGTAGTGCTGGAGCTTGTTCAAAGAAGGGCAATGAGGTTGGTGAATGGTCTGGATCATAGGTCCTATGAGGAACAGCTGAGGGAGCTGGAAATGTTTAGCCTGGAGAAGACGGGGCCTAGGGGAGACCTCACCATTCTCTAGAACCACCTGAAAGGACGTTGTGGCCAGGTGAGAGTCAGTCTCTTCTCCCAGGACAAGAGGGCAGGGGCTTAAAGTGTGCCGGGGAGGTTTCGACTGGACATTAGGAAGCAGTTCTACACAGAAAGTGTGATTGGTCATTGGAATGGGCTCCCCAGGGAGGTGGTGGAGTCACCATTCCTGGAGGTGTTTAAGAAAAGACTGGATGTGGCACTTAGATGGTCTAGCTGACAGGGTGGTGTGGGGTCATAGGTTGGACTTGATGACCTCAGAGCCCTTTTCCAAGCTAGTTGATTCTGTGATTCTGAGTTTGGGGCAATGGTTTCTTTTGGAATTTAGTTTATTATTATTTTGGTGTGCTTATTATTCAGGTCTGTGTTATGGTATGTTGTATTTTACGTTCCATGAAAATGTTCTAAATTTCCTTTTTAATTGTTATTTTTGAAAACTTTTAATTTATCTGTTTTAATGACATTTCTTTCACTTTAACTCAAAACACCTAAGTGATTCAAAATCTGTATTCCAAGTAAAACCTCATATTGTTTTGAATAGGACTTAACCAGGTAGAATTTACCAGCCTTACTCATCTTGAGTCATTCACACATTTGAGACAAGTCGAGAAGCTAGATTCAGTTACACTGTCTAAAAAAGCCTTTGGAAGAAAATTACTATGAACTATGGTTCTAAATAATTATGCTAGTAAGAAAGTTGTGAGCCAGTCTACACAACTTTTAATATTGCAGAAGGAAATGGGAAAATTCTTGAGTACTTTCCTCGTTCAAGTCTTTTGTCTGCTTTCATTCTTTTTGAAAATTACCTGGAAATACATATAATATGCAAGCTTTTGTATGGAACAGAGTGTTAGTTATAAAGCACCATTTCTGTCCCTTATCAAATACGAAGGCATGTAAACCAAACACTTGAGGAATTTAAAAAAAAAAGGAAAAAAGAAACACCTGTTACAGAGAACTAGAATAGTTTGTTTAAGAGGGTTGTGAAGGCAAGAATCCAAAAAGGAGGAGTGACGTGAAGTAGATTCTTTTCAGAACTGTGGTGTGATTTGGACTAAGGAAGAAAAGATACCAAATTATGTATTCTGGTTTTGGCTATAAATTGGGCTACCCCTTCTTAACAAAGCCGTTTTGCTGCTATTGTTCCTCCATGTCAGTTAATGACTGCTGACAAAAGTACAATAAAGCAGAGAGATGAATAAGCAAGATTTGATGAAATTGCAGAATGCTCTGGTTTCTTCAATACAAGGTTATCACTGACTCCTATTGTTTACCTTTTGTAGAGTGTTCACTGGTTCTTTCACATCACTGTTTTGTGAGGGATGTTTTAAAACTCTGTGTTTGGTTGCTTGGATAATTTGCAGGTTTTCTGTTGTGTGTTTGTTTTTTTTTTAATAGGTTGAATCTACACAAAGCATGATTAGGATTTTGGGCCTTTCAGCTACATTACCCAATTATCTTGACGTTGCTACATTTCTGCACGTCAATCCCTTCATCGGACTGTTCTACTTTGATGGCCGTTTCCGACCTGTACCTCTGGGGCAAACCTTTATAGGAATTAAAACAACCAATAAGGTGAGGAATTGTGAATGCCAAAGAAAGGATTTGTTTTGATGATGCTTCTTGTATGTAGGTGTAGGGCATACTGGTTTATTATGCTACAGGTGTTTCATGAAGAATGTTTTCTTTTGTATAAAGATATACATAATTGAACGGTGCTCCAAGAATCTTATTTCCTCAGTTTGCAGTACTTGTAAGTAGGCCTTGTTGCACTTGGATACAATGGTATCTCGCTTTGCATTGCCTTCACTTCACTACTAAATTTTGCTTGATGAGAAAGAAATGAACATCCTCGACCGCTGAGTCCCTGTAGCAGCTGCCTCTCTCGTTTTAGTTTTCTGTTTTACTAGCAACAGTGATGCTTCCTGTTTGGCTATAAGATTGCATGAAAAATATGGTAAGAAAAACTAATTTTATTAATCTGTATATATATAATAACGTGATGTGCATTAATACTAGTTGGATATAAGCTACTGATGAAAACCTTAGCATGCTAAGCCATTAATTATCATATATACATATCTGATAGAAACCATATTTAAAGTAGTCTCTAAATAAGCTTCTTTACTCTTTGTGCTCTTGCTCATTTTGGAAGCATTAAGAAAACGGTCAGGTATAATATTCTTATTAAAAACCCTAAGTACAGTGTCACTTGACATGTAAATTATAGTTCTTTAAATACAGGAATTTATACAAACTAGCTGATAATTAAAGCTTATGTATCTCAGCATTTAGAAAATCTTGTTCATCTATGATTGAAATTAATAGAAATCAAATAATTTTCAATCAAAAGTTAATTCCATAATCAATCATAGCATATTTTTTGGTATTTGTAAAAAAGGCCATTGCTTTTCTTACTAGATTATTTAAATAGTCATTCCCTCTGCAATGTGGGAAAGGAACTTATTTTACAACTGTAGGGAGATGTTTCAAATATATATACACACAAGAATAGTTTACCATATGGTGCTTACCATGATTTGCATATTTTAACGTTCATTAATTTTTTTAAGTACTTTCACTGTTATTTGCTGTTGCTTTTCATTAATCTTTCACTGCTACTTGATTTCAATATTTAGTTTATTTCCACTGTATAGTAGAAAAAAAAATACTCCATTTCTTCATGCCTCCTTAGAATACATTTGCAACTTAAAAATCCAAGAAATATACAAGGAGATGAGAAAATATTAGGAGGTAGTAGTTATTCTGAAATGTGAATACCTGGCAGACTGTCTTGGTAGTACCACAGTCAGGAGTTCTTCTTTTGCTTTGCAGAAGATTGTCATTACAAATTTCACAGAGCAAAATATATTTTGCAATCAAAATAATGCAGTTTTTAGCACGCAAACTCTAAAAGTATTAGGTCTCTTTGAAAAAGGATTCTATTCAGGATAGTACTCATACTAAAGTTGCCAAATTATTGCCAATATCATTATGCTTCTGGTCTATATGAGAGGAGGAAAACGAGGTAAGAAACCACAAGTTCAAAACCGGTTACTGCAGGACATCCGCAAGTGCAGTCAGAGCTCTGTCTATATCCACATTTATGAGTTGCAAAGAGATAGAAGAGATAGAAATTGTTAGTTACTTTAGGGAGATGCTTTGCCAGAGTTTTCTGAAATCCTGCATCCAAAAATACTCCCCAAAAATTTGAAGCTGATTAGCAATTTACAGAATCATGTGCAAACTGTAGACAAGCTTTCAAAGGCAAGGACAGCCTGGTGGATTTATTATGCATAGAAGTTAGCTGGGAAAGCTCTTGAAGCTCTCTGTGTTGAAATTCTTAGAGCATATGGAACCAAGACTAAAGTTTGGCTTCTTCAGCTGAGGTCTGTTAATGTCAGATACTTTTCTTTAATGTCAGTATTTTTTCCTCATGCATGTTTATTTTTTTTTCACTTCAGGTATAAATGCAATGAATATATAAAGTTATATTTGCATATATGTGTGCATATATATGTCCATGTGCATTTATATACTAGTCATGTATTTTTCTCCTTAATGATTTTCACTTGCTGTTATTTGAAACCTCTTCTTTTCAGAATAATTAAACTGGCTGTTTGTCCCTTGCACACATCCTCACTTTTTTATCTTTTTATTACTATACTTGTACAATTTCAAACATGAACATTCTCTTCTTTCCTCTAAATCTGTTTTAAAGCTGTGATTTTCAAATTTCAGCTATTCTAGATAACTCCGAGTACTAAATTTCCATTTTCAAATTTTTTCATGCCTTGCTCTTGTAAAAAACTTCTTTGTGCCAAAGTAATTTGACTATAAGACACAAATGCACAATTGAATGGAATGGTTGCTCTGATTTTGGGCTTCATTTATTTGTTTTGATTTGTCACAACCTTGATATAGAGGTGCTTTCAAGTAGACACATGCTATTTATATTGTAATGTATTAAAGAAATAGGAAAAAATATTTAGGGTGAAGAATACTTCTTATTTCAGCCAGAATCTTCCTTAAACATTGTATTTATCCATAACTGTAAACTCTCTACATGGTACTTCCACTGTTCTCTCGGTGTGTGACCCAGCAATGATGAAATTTCTGTTCTTTATGGCAAAAAAACTGACTACCAGTAATTTCCTGGAGATATATGTATCTCTACAATGTAGAAAACTATTTTTATATACCAAATAGAACTCCTTAATGCTACATAAGATATATTAAATGGATATTTCCTTAATATCCTGTAGAAGCAAGATTCCTTAATACGGAACAGATAGATTAAGTAACTGGGTTACCTCTCTTTGGTCATTAAAAACACCAGCAAAGTCACATAATAAATTTTATATTAACAGTCCTCGCTCATATTTTATCTACTTATTTTCATGTTCTATTTCTGAATTTAAGAATAACAAAATGCTATAATTAGGAATGGGAATCAGCATACTGTAAATTTAATTGCAGCTTTGCGTTTGTCTTTTATGGATCACTGTAAATTGCTTGGTATGTAGTAGAAAATACATAGAGATTATTTTAATATGGACTCTGATGTTTGTTTTTCAGGCACAGCAGCTGAATCATATGGATGAAGTATGTTATGAAAATGTGCTGAAGCAAATAATGGCTGGACATCAGGTATTTATTTTTTGGTTTAGTTTCCATTCAGAACATATATAAAGAAGTTAGTTTTGATCATCACAGTGTTGTATTAAGAAATTTATTTTTTTTTATTATATGTCACTTCAGAGGTAATCTCTGACCTTGAGAACACTGCATAGAAACAGCATGCAAGAAAATCTGACTAAATAGTGTTAGCTTCTAACAGAAGTACTTTATATATCCTTAAAGTAAATACTATATCTGCATGTCACTTTTTTAAAAAAATTACAAGATCTTACACTAAGGTACATTTAAAGATTAAAAAAAATAAATATACAGCACTTAACTATTATTCATAGCCTTCTCGTATCTTTCAAATCTTAGTCTCTCCTGTTAGAGATGAGGGATAATAGTTATGCAGTGTTCAAGACATAGGGTATAAAGGCTCAGCGATTTGAAATGTCCTGGAGTTTGTTTTGTTTTCTTTTTAAGGAAAGTAATCCTTCATTTTCCTTTACCATAGAGGTTTCTGCAGTGAATTTTCAAGTCTGGTGTTTCCCTCCACTAAGACTGTGGGCCTAACTCATTTGCCTGAGTAGTTTATCATTCTGTTATTATTGTGCTCCAGAATCACTCCCACCTAATGTCTTGTTTTTGTTAGAACTTTGCACATAAAGCAGGTTCAGAGGAGCAGCGAATGCTAGTGCACTGTGATACTTGAAGAGGCTTTTCACTGAATAACCTAAATATAATATAAAAGACAGAAACCTGTCCCATACAGTAACACTAAGAATTGCATAATTTTTCCCATTTCACAAAAAATTCATTGTGTTTTTTGAAAGATGAACAGTTGGTTTATGACTTGTGGGGGAGGGGGAAATACTTCATCAACAGCTTCTTAGTCCTCCTCCCCCCCACCCCGCCCTGCTTTAACACCATTCTTCCACTTCTCTTGTTATCAGTTACTGTTGTTACATTCAGAAAACTTTCATGAGATGACATATGGAAATGCTGTTATTTTCCTGAGTGAAGACTGTTAATGAAATTTGTTAGCAGTACCAAGAAAACTCTGCTTTCTCCTCATTGTTGTTTACATCCATACATCACTAAAGTACATTTAGTTTCATATTTTTTCATTTCTTCTTATGATTTTGTGTATTTTTACATACTGTTTTGCAAGTAGCAGCTTCTTTCAATTAGTAGTGGCTAAGTAATTTATCCTGGATTCCCAGCAAGAAGTCATATGCTGTTGCAGTGTATTTATTGCACCTCTTCCCCTCTATTTTCTTCACACTGAGGATAAAACTCACTGCAAACATGTATCATCATCATCACCATGACTAGGCTTTGCGAACGAAGATTTGGGAAGGGCTCTACCCACGCTTGCTGCAAGCGCGCTGATGGCTAAAGAGGCCGATGCGAGATAGGCAAGTCCAGTTGCAAAAGGCACAGCAGAAAGTCTCCATAGGCGGTGTTGGTGAGGCACGGTTCTTTCTGCGTTGTCTTTTCTCCTCCAGACTGATTCTGCGTGTGTTCTCAAAGGAAGCAGCAGCGTTATGGATGGTGTGCCTCCATGCCTCCTGACAGGAGGCCACAGTGGACCATTGATGGTAGTCAATTTGAAAAAACTCAAGTACACTAAGTTGTGTAATTATAGGTTTAGTGCTTGTATTGGCAGGTGAACACATAAATGTTTTGTTTTAAGATACAGCTGTAAGAGATCAAGGGAAGAATGGTCGTCTACTAAATGTCTCTGTTTCAGCAGCAGACACTGTAGCTGATTTCAATTTCTGAATATTGTAGAGACCAAGCAGAAGTGTGGTTTCCCTGGCTGTATAAACATTGATTTGATTTCAGAACACTTTGGTTAATTTGATTCAAATCACTGTACTTTTTTTTTGGTTGAAAATGTTTATTCTGCTATGTTGCAGATAGTCTCTTAAGCACACGTCTAAATACCAATCAATTACACTGGACTTTTCCTAACAGTGTTTGATACATATTGGTCTTGATATTTATGAAAGAAAAATTCATAACCTCAGGTGAATTATGTACTAATACTTGTATACAGGCTTTGAAATGCAGAATCAAGCATTTCAGCTCATTATCTAATACAGTTAATTATACTATATAGTATTGTACCACATTAAAAATTAGAGAGTTTTCCTTTTAATGGATGTGCTATTACAAGCAATCTGTTTATCATTAAACCAGCTGCAGATGTTTAAAAAAGTTAAAAAAAAAAGTCAGATATATCTACATTGAGATACCTACCCCATAGTGAAAAATGAGTATTATGAGTGAATATTACACTAGGAAAGTTTTGTGTCTTTTAACAGTTTTGAGAATATCCTTTGATCTTCTAAAATTATTACGTTTTTCTGATTTTCTAAGTTTCTAGCAACCCATTACCTTGTGTCCACGCTCACCATACTCTGTATTGTCATGCTCTGTTAGCTCTTTCAGCTTGTGTGATCCCCACCCCCTACCCCAATACTTAAGAAAAGTTTCCACAGTTGTTGTATATCTGTATGACATTCAGGACATGGTTGAGATTTTGTATCCATTCAGGCAGTGATGCATGACAGAGAGCCAGAAACCTCTCTGTTCTGTTTTATACTGGAGTGCAAGAAAGAAATACCAGAATCAGTGAAAAACACTTTCTCTCATCCAAAGTTGCTTTAGTTAATGAAAACCTTCTTGTAGCTGTCAAACTTTCACAATGTTATCTCTTTTAAGATTGCTGACCAGAGTCTTTGGAATGTCTTAATGACTTAAATTGTTTGTTTATCTACTGGTGTTTTAACTCATTCCCAAAGAATTGTACCATGCCAGAACCAAATAACTTACTCTTACAGAAGTCATGCTAATGCATCACTGTCGTATTTTAGGTTAGAGTGTGAGGCTTGACTGCAGTTATATGTTCATGTGTTTTTATTAGAGGTACATGTGTTTTCATATTTTAAGACTAAGGTTGGTAGGAGGTATTCTACAGGCATGTGTTTTGACAGATGGAGAGAAGCTTTTTATGTTGATTTTTCAACATTTATCTTCTGCAAGACTTCAAGCTCTTCCCAGCTACTGGGAAATTAAGAGTTGGTGATTCAGTCTTTAATTTTGATCCATCTGCTCAAACTAATGAGATATCTCATTTGTAGGCTTCACTTTGAGTTACCAAATGCAACTGAAACAGTGACATTTGTCTTACAGCACAATTCTCCTCTTGTTTAACTTGAGGAACTTGATAGATGGCTTGCCCTACTGAGCTTTTTAGGGTTTTTATTCTGGAAATTTCTTATCATGTCTGAAGAAGTAAGATCTCAAAATGTCCCAAAGGTCTCCAGGTGCTTTTTAAACTCAGTGTGCTCATTTTGTAGGAATTCTAATTCTGTAGAACTCCATTAGTAAGTTTCTCTGGAAGATCCTACTTCTTAAGACTGCTTTCAGTGAGAACCTCCAGTGCGGCTCAGTCTGCTTTCCTGGGACTGTCCTTCCATGCTTGATATTAGCTGGGGAATATTTATTTTCATATTGTACTTTGAATTTGCTATGTTATGATATTATCTGAAAAGATACTAGATATTCTTGGACTGGTTTGCACTTTTGGAGTTTTATTTCTACCTCTTAATAAATCAAAGGTTCTTTTAATGAAGAAAGAAAAAATTGTACACCATTTGTCAGAGAATATGACTCCGTGTTCAGTTGCAGGTAGAGTATTTTTTCTAGCAGTGCTCTTCCAGGATACTGTTCATTTGAAGACTAGGTGAAGGCTAAGTGACTGAAAATTATCATTCCCACTTATCACAGCTGTCTTTTGTCAGACACTCACCAATAGTGGGCCACAGGCATTAACAGCACTAATTGAGCTACAGAGCTGAAAAAGACTTCACATTTTATGGTTCTGTGAGAAAGAAGGGCATCTAATGGCAGCAAGTTCTGGGGTGCAGGTAGAATTTTTCTGAGACAGCCTATAGAGTACCTCATGAGATCAGCAGTGACTAAGACTGCCCTTATCATCATAATCTTTATAATAAATTGAAACATTGCTTTATTAGCCAGTTTAGGACAATGCGTATCATACTGTCTTTGTCTTCACAACATCTTTGTCATGTTATGATTTGAGAAGCAACTGTATTTTCAGGAGTTTTGAGAAGTAACATAGTATTTTTAAAGTTGGGGGTTTTTTCCCTCTGAAATGTATCACGTGTACATTTTATGTTAAATTTCTTTTTCTAAAAAATGTGGAGCAGTTGCTCTCTTTGTCAAGGTTCAGTTGCTTGAGTTAATGTCATGGGGAGTTAACTCCTTTTTACCCTGACACACAGGTTCACATCTATTATATCTCCTGCTGTTAACTCATCTTTTGCTGGTTTATCTCATTAGCTTGGTTACCAGGAGATGATCTTAGGTTTCTCCCATTTTCCCCATCACCTCTTAAATACTTTAGCTGTTGTAAGTTTGTCAGAACCATACTGTTTGTAATCTTTTCTTCTTTTTTTTTTTTTTTTGGTCTGAAGATTCTCTCTTTAATGAAAAAAGTAAATTTCTTACATTTTAAATAAAAAAAGTTGTTGCGGAAATACTTGGAGGAGGTACTTCGTCAAACTGCACCCATAAAACTTTTTTTTGCCATATTCCCCAGACTGTTCACATCTTTGGGTTTTTTTACAGAATTTTCTCAATATTTTTTTCTCGTAGCTGATTCTCTTTCATATTACTTAAGTCTTCAGAAGAAGTCCTGTTTTTTCTTTGCCCTCAGTGTTGTTTCAGCAGGTCTCCTCTATTTGCTGTCTGCACCTTACTTTTCTGTAGGTTTGGGTTTTTTCTGACTTCCACTACTCTGTTACTCATGTTCAGTCATGGATTTCCAAGTTTCAGTCCTGGTTCCTTACCCAATGTACTTTGGTCCTTTGCCATTTTGTCTGTTTATTACTGTTTCCAGCTTGGACTGCCTTTGGCATTCTCCTATCTTCTGAAATCTTTTTAAGACAATGTATGCCTGTTTTCCCACTGTTTTTGCGAGTTTTCTCTGCAAGTCTGGCTTATTATCTGTTTTAACTTCTAGCTCTGGTACCCAGTGAAACTTCTTGCAAGTTCATTTTCTCACTGAGCTTGATATTTCCAGTTCATAGCAAAAACTGACTGTTCTGTGGAAGTTCTGACATCTTTCTGTGCCTCTCAGTGGCCTTGCTGTTTGTGCAGGCGTTGAGGCTCAAGGTGTCAGTACATGAATGCATCGTGGCTTTACAAGAAGTGGTTTCATTAGGCGAGGAAGAGCTTTTCCAGTGGCCAAAGATGCCAAGCTGTCTGTTGCAAAGAACCTGGGTTTTTGAAAACTAAATAGCACTGAAAGCTTCACCACAACATCATAAAGGGAATGCGGTAGTAAGAATCATGCAAAATTAGCAACAGCTCTGCTAACCTTAAAAGGAGCAGTTGTTAACTGTAAGCCAGTGGAGATACAACAACTTCTTTTGAATTAACATGCTAGAAATCTTACTACCAGGACTAAAAGTGTAGACAAAAAACACTTAAAACAATGAACAGCCTTTTACAAAGCATCTGTTCTCATTGGTGCAGTGAGTGGTGATTTTGGACTGCCCATTTTGTGTTTATTTCAGTTCAGTTTTCTTAACTTTTAAGAAAGGGCTTTTTCTTAAGAAAGTACTTTTTCAAGTACCTTACTTTCTGAGCTTCTGCTCTTCTGATTTGAGCTACTTTCTTAAGTTTGTCTGGCTCGTGTCATCTTCTGCTTTTGCGCTTGCTGTGTTGTCTCAACTGCATCTGATATACCTGTGGCAAGCTTTACTTTTATCTTTTTAAAATTAAATGAATATGCAGAATACAGCCATGTGTACTTGATAACTTTTTAATTAGTCTATGCACTGAGTGGTTGCTATGCAGTTTCCTGGAGATCAAGATTGCTTTATTAATTAGAATTTATGTTCTTAATTAAAATATTGTTCTATATCACTGGTCTGCATTTAGTTCACTAGAAATAATACTGAGATGTGATTATTTTTTTTAAATTTTGAAATAATTTCCAAGTGTCACCTTGCACAGATTTTTGTACTTCAGTCTTTCAAAACAGAACTTTTGATGTCAAAGTTCAGAAACAAATTACACTTGAACTTATGTAGTCAAAACTGGGTTTGCAATGTATATTGCACATAAAGCATTCACTTTGTCTGTAATTGTTCTCTACTTGCAATAATTGACTTGAACTGTGCAGTACTAAGAAGTGTCATCTTGTTTTTCTTACACCATCTTCAAAAAAGAAACAGAATAGCTAATTTAAATCTATTATATTAGATTGTCAGAAGTGAATTTGACAGGTATTAATTTCATCTGTAAAAATGATGGATTAAATTTCTTTATTATCTGTTTTCCAGCTGTTATTTGGTTGCAGAAGCCGTGTGAAGATAAAAGTTTAATAAGCTTAGTTACTGGAACTGTTGACAATGCTTTTATAGCCGTGTCATGAGATAAGATTTAATAAAACAGTATTTTCTTCAGAGATCTCTCTGGAACATAGTCCCTTGAGAATTAAGCTTGTAATGGTATTTTTTCCAGGGTGAAACAGTGTTTATAGTACAGATTGGACAAATAACTCTGAAAAGTTACAGGATTTGTTAAAATGTGTTCTTCATCTAGATTGTTAGGTTTGGGTTTTTTTCCTAGACATGCATCTTAGAGGGTAAAAAGCTAATTTCAGCCTGAGTTTTTGTATCTCTGTATCTGTACAGATTGCTTTTCCTTCATCTGGTGTAGCTTATTTGCATATATATGTGTGTATATTGCTTCTATATTTATATATGCTCAGATGTATGGATAAAAATACACAAATACAGAAGATAAAGTGATCCGTCAGGATACCTGAATTATGACTGATGATTTTAAATGTTATTTCTCTGACAACTGATTAAGTGAAGAATTGAGGTTTTGGATGGTTTTCTTTTGCAGTTTTTGCACAAATGAAGCCCATTTATATATATGGTTTCTTTAACAAAATCACACACTAATGCAGTGATGGTGCATTACTTTTATGTTCTGCATCTTCATCATTTACTTATGCACTCCATTTACATAATAACTGCCTTTTGCAGTGTTAAGGATATAGCAGTTCATATGATCATATGCCTGTATAAATGAAATTTTGCATCTTTAATTAAAAATACTTTATTGATGTGTTCTGTAGAAGATACACTTCAAAAGGTGTTTTATAGCAGATGTTTCATGTTATTGTCAAATGATATGTATGTATATTTTCCTCTATATTTTCTGGCCAAATCTGTTTGGCTTTAAACATTTACCTCATCAGCTGCCTTTATGAACAGCTGAGGAAATTGCTGAAAATGGATGCCATAACAAGTTAGATACATAAAAAAACTTAATTCTTCAATTAAGTTGCCTTCTAAATGTGTGCAATGTTTCTATGCCTTATGATAATTTTTGCATATATGCTTGTATTTATATAGTAGTTTGTCTGTATATGTGTACTCAGGTGTTCACAATGAATTTATGTAGACCAGAAGAACCAATTTAATATCTTGCCATTAATTATGAGTGCATGAGATGTTCAGTTGATGTCTTTGGTCTTGCACAGCTTCACAGTGTTGTTGGTATTGGTAATACAAGCGCTTCAGGTAGTAAGTGCTACTATATTTTAAGAATAATTCTATTATTATTCTGCTGATATTATGAACTTGCATTGAATCATTAAAACAAAAAGGAAATTAATTCCAGATTGGTAACATCTCATAGCCTAAAATTATATTTAAATGAAGTTATGGATGAATACATCTTGAGCCAGTTGGCCTTTTGTGGATGACCTAAGTTATAGATGTGCAGCTTGACCAGTCTTGCAGCCATATGCAATGAGTTTTACTAGCTCTGTGTTAAAAGCTATTTCTCAATCATGACACTGCAAACCATTAGCAGTCTAGAAGATTGTGGGAAGTTAAGTGTGTGGATTCATGTCAGGTCCCTGTTGTTTTTCAGTAAGAATTCACTGACAAGGTTAAATGATACTCCAGAAGACATGCTGAGCATTGTCAGTGGTTCAAAGCTTTTGAAAATTCTTGCCCTGTAGCCCTGAAGGAAATGGATCTATGTGCTTAATTTAACAAAATACATAGTATCAACTAATAAACTACCTGATTATTGTCAAAACATCTGTAAATTGTTCAGAATATAACAAGGCAGCTACTGTCCACCAAGATCTTATGCCTGTCACAGACTTAACAGATGTCACCCGAGAATCCAATAGTAATGTCATTAGTGGGTTTTAATTTGAAATAAACAGTAATATAGAATGCTGTAGAAAATCAGGTATTTTGAGGAATCAGTGATGATCAGAAATAAATTTTCACTAAAATTCATTGGGAAATTACTTTTGACTTTATACTTCTAATCACTTTCCCAGAGTATGAATTTTTTCATGTATGTAGTGCTGTGGTGTTGATAGTTTTCTTTGTGGCTACTGAAAAGCTGATTACAGAATATATTACCTTTGTATACTTGCATGCATTGCAGTCATGAAGTATTTATTATATTCTTACTTAGGCTAGGATATTTTGAGAAGGACTAGGTGTATAAAGTGTGGGTTTACGAGGGAGATACTCTGTTCTAGCACAGTTTACTACCATTAGCAAGTTATTGCATCATTTAAGTTCTTCGTAACTTTATTAAGTTTCAGATTAAAGACATTGCTTATACTTGAAAACAATTCTTCACTTTTCTGTTGATATAGAAAACTTGTTGATTAGGAGCAAAAATCTGGATAAAGGTCTGTTTTTAAATCAGGTCCAATAAGAAATAAACTACAGTACATGACTATTGTGTTCTTAAATTGTTTAACAAGTTTATGTGACTGGGTCTTACAGAACCAGAAGACAGAGAGATTGACAGAGCAATTTTCTTAATCTTTTTTTTTCACTTAAGTAAAAGGAATGGAAATAGATTTAAAGATCTTCTCCAGTATCCTCTATGTTCCTTTCCCTTAGGAAAGCTGAATAGGATCTGCTCATCACTACTGATTCCTGAGTTATTTTTGCATATTATGAATGGCATGCATGTCAGTATAAACAGTTTTGAAAGCATAAGAGACGCAGTAGACATGACAAACTCTTACTCTTGAGTGATATTTGTTAAAATATAATTTATTATAATGTAGAGACATATTTTATTGTACAAAGACAAAATAGTTGATGTCAAAACTGGACAAAGGGAAAAGCTTGAAACAAATTATTGCATGGTTTTGTCTTTTTTTAAAAATGCACTGAAAAGCTGCTTATAATTTTGAATAATAATAGTCGTTCAGGTCCATTGGCATCTGCAAAAATGCAATTGTCAACTGCCTAATGACACATATTTGCATAGTAATAGACTAGCTATTCTTGCTTAATTTTCTATACAAGAATAGTTATTGCTATTTCTATTCTAGCCTGTCAATTAAAATTCAGAATAATTTCTACTACCTATAGGAGTCAGTAAAGTATTGTCTTATTTTATAATGTGCCCTCTGCTTTAATTTTCACTCTATTAATTTTTCCTTTGCAATTTGTAATATAATTGGCTAATGCTACAAATTGAAGATAGCATAGATCCCATTATACTATTCTGAACACGTTTTCTTTAGTGTCCAGAATCCATATTTAAGCATTGATTTCAAAACAACATTTGTTTTATAAGTCAATTGATATAATTCAAAATATAATAAAAGAATTTTGTAAACACAGGGGCTTGCATTTTTAAAAGTAGTTAATAATTTAAAGCTTTCTGATGTGCGTTAAATCAGACAAACCATTTCCACGTTAGTGGAAAATATGTATGGCTGTTGTGTAAAGATGCAAAGGCAGAGTCGTGAAGTTTCATATGGGCGAGTACTTAGAAGCATTCTCCCAGTAGTGCGGCTGCATATACACTGGGTGTTCTTCAGTGTAAAGGTCTGATGTCATCAGAGACTTCTATTTTAATGCTAGAGGCTCAGTGTCAGACTTGTGTATCCATAGCTGTTTTATTCATGGCTTTGCATGGAAACGACACCAAACTCCTGCATCTTTCAGTTTTAGTAGTGGCAGAGGACACAATGTTGTGCTTTACATGAGCATAACTGAGTGCCTCTCTGAAATGGCTGTGGACTATTACATGTGGCATATATGGAAAAAAACTAGGGATCTGCATCCAGTTGTTGAGTAAGATCATGTTGAGGTCAGAAATGTGATGTGATGCCTCACGTGACTGAGTGCTCCAGTGGGTGGAAACAGAATGCTGAGCAAGGTCAATGTTGAGGGGAGGGGAGAAACTTGCTTGTGTATGAGAGTGCAGCGGGGGTGCCTGGATCTCTGCCTAGGGATGTGGTGTTGATAATGAGCCAGCTGAGAGTTTAGGGGGAGGATTAGCCAGCAGACAATCATGAGTGACATCGTTGTGGGAATTTGCTACAGACGCTCTAAACAGGAATGAAGTAAATGAGGGCTTTTTCAGACAACTGGAAGAAGCCTCATGTTTGTAGTCTGTTGTCTTCCTGGAGGACTTTACCATCTCAATATCTACTGGAAAGGCCACACCGTAGGGCAAAAGGAATCCAGGGTGCATTGATGACAGCTTCCCAGCACAGATGATTGAAGCTGATGAAGGATGATGCTGTGCTGGGCTTTGTACTTAGAAAAAGGGAAGGACAGATTGAGGATCTGAACACTGGGATATGTTTTGGCTGCAGTGACCATGAGATCGTGAAAGTCAAGATTCTAATGGAGGAAACAAGGCAAAAAGCTGCACTGTCCTGGGCTGCAGGAGAGCACACTGGCTTTTCAGAAATCTTGGAAGAATGATACAACGGGTGGTGCAGGAGATCTGGGGGATTTTCAGGGATCAGCTCTACCAAGCTCAAGAGCAACAGTCCATCCTGATGTGCAGGAAATCAAGCAAAATGGCCCAAGGTCGGTCTGGATGAGAAAGAAACTCCTGACAAAACTCAAACATTAAAACAGAGCATACAGAAGGGTAAAGCAGGGACAGGAAACTCAGGAGTAATATAAAGGCACTGTTCAAGCAAACAGAAGTAGGATTATTAAGGCCAGACCCTATCTGGAGGTGAATATGACAAGGTGTGTAAAGGGCAGTAAGAAAGTCTCCCACAATACAGCAGTAGCAGGAGGGCATCCAGGGAGAATGATGGCTCCTTGATGAATGGGGTAGGAAACACTGTGACATAGAACATGCTTAACATTGAGCTAGTCAATGCCCTCTTTGCCTTGGTCTTTTGCCTACAGGAATACCAGAGTCAAATTTGAATGAAAATGTCTGTATTTTAATGCACATTATTTAATTGTATCTGATGAGTAAATGCGGTCTGCTTTTAACTTGTGAAGAATTTTTTTATAGAGATGGAAAGATTTATAAAATGTCTCATTAGGACTAGTTTGTAGGCAGCTTAGTAATCCTTCAGTTTTCTGTAGTGTCAAAGATCATCGTACACATGCAAATTATATCAATATTTCTTTTAAATACAAGATGTACTAACATTAATTAAAATAATTAGCAAATAAATTCAGATTCTCTTGTTGCCTTAGTAAGTGACACAGCCTGTTCACTTTTCCACTCCCGTGGTGTTACTTAGTATGCAAAAAGACTTTAATATGCAAAATAAAAAAAAGTAAGATTTCTACATTAAACTTATTAAGCTTTGGTACAGGCCAGCTTATAAAATTTCTTATTTCATAAACTTTGTTGCTGTCCTTTTAGTTACTAATTCTAGATAGTTCATGAGTTACTGTGATTTAGTGAGAGGAAGGAGAAATCACATTTATACACTGCCATGCTATCATTTAGATCTGGTAATCATGACAGCCTTATTTTTCAATATTTTTTTATCAAGAGCTTTTAGTGAACTGTGTGTGTCATTTTAATGTATATTTTGATGGAGTTTACTTCTCATTCTGTAAATGTTGGGCACTGCAATTTTGAACTGTATCTTGGCAGTTAGGGAGAAGTCACAGCACAAGAGATAAACAGTTTTATTCTTCTTAAGAATAAGGCTGGGTGTTAGTGAGTAGTACTTAGTGTAGGAGATGGTTCCATTTAGTGATGTGCAAAGGATGATGTTTTTAGCATAATCAGGTGCCATTAGCACTCCTTGGGGGAAAGTGTTGAAACTGTATTAGGAATTGAGTTTTGGACTTGGAGGTTTCATGCTGACATTAAGAGAAAAACATTTGGATAGATCGATCTGTTGATCCATATCTCTAACTGTTCATTTTCAGTAGAAATAATACCCAGATCAAGAACTGGATACCACATAAAACAACATAATGTAAGGATTTAGCTGTGTGAAGCCTAACAGTGTTTTGAGGCTAAAATATAGACACTTGTTTCTTTTTTATATAATTAATATCAACGTTGAATTAAATAAATTCATTCTTGCATCTTAATTTCTTTGAAAGGTGTGATGCAAAGTGAGTAGCAAAACCTAAGGCTTCTGCCTTTGAGGACAGCTGTTAAGTAAAACAGAGATGCTGAACTCAAGCATTCAAGTGACCAGTGTTTTAATAACAAGGTGGAAAGACAACTGAAAGTCAGTGTGCTTCCCTGAAAAAAATGATGCAGCATTTTGAAGTTATCATAGAGGATATCAGTTTGAAAGACACAGTTTCCAGTAGCAAAAGTTAGCGCAAGCATCTTTACTATCCAAGTAAGTAGAAATGTATTTCAAGTACCTGATTAAAAATTTTCAGTAATTATTTTAG
>VWZG01005243.1:1834-34834 GCA_013396735.1 Grallaria varia
CCTGTTCTTAGATGACTAAGGCTCAATAGGAGCCTTTGAAGAATGTATTAGCATAACAAAAAAGCTAAATGATTTAATTGCATCATTGTTTATTACAAGAGGAGTCAATAGGGATGAGTCAGAGGAAGTGTCTCAAATTGAGATGTCAACAGAAGAGATATAAAAGTCTATGTCAGAGATAGTAATTAATTGCCAGGACCTTAGAGAAGGCACCCCAAGTTTCAAAGAAATGTGAATGCGAAGCTTGCCAAATTTTCAATTGGGGAATATAAGCCATTTTTTTTCAAAGTAATTGTTGATGGAAAATGCTACAAATTTTAGAAAATGCCTTTGCTGATATTTAGAATTAACTACTACCATGCCTAATTTCTTAGCCATCAAAATGGGGCAGAAGCTAGAAAAAATGGAAGGGAAGGGTTAGAAAACACATATATAATCTTATCTCAGACAAAACAATGCACTGTTGCACTGGAATTCTTATCCCTTGCTTCCACTGAATTATATGAAAGATTCTCACTTTGCATAAGAACAGGTTTGTGAGCCAGTTGATGCACACTCTGCCCAAAGACCTGTAGTCATTATACTCGTCTGGAAGCCTTAAAAAAGTTATGTCATCGTGCGATAAGAGAATTTATATTTTTAAAATATAGTGATAGAAGGTTATGAATCAACTTGAGTGAGCAGGAATCTCAGAAGGACCTTTATTTTCCTGTTACTAAGAATACCTTATGGACTTAACTTGATGGTGTTTGTCATCCTCTATTTAGGAACTAGCTGTGAAAACCTCTGTTACTCATTTTGTCTAGATTGATAGTGAGAAATATGAGACAAAGAGTAAACCATTTTTTTAATACTTTCCTGGCTAAGAAGTAATTGCCACTTGAGATGTAAATCTAGTTAATCCAGTAGGAGGACATAAAGCAGTATTTTACTGGATTAGTTCTGATAGCGATCTGGGATAGACTTTGTGTGCATGCATGTATGTGTGTGCACATGTATTTAAAACATAATCAAAGCTCAGGGTTTTTTTGTTTTTGCCTCGTGGGTCAGAGTAACACAGGTAGTGGTCTGACGTAGCAACAATGCTAAAGATTCAGAAAAGTTGCATGGAAGAAAGGAGGTTTGAACTAAAAGAAACTGCATGTGCATGTATGGGGATCAGTGTGGAGGGGGAAAAAAAGATTACAAAAAGTAGATTATATAATTTTCCTAAAGTTTGACGTGAGCGCAAAAGCTCTCCCAAGATTATTGTAATTCCTTGTAGGCTCTGGGGACAGTGTTTCAACAAAAGTAATGAACTATTTAGTTCCAAATGAATGAGTCATTTAGCTACACACAATGACAGCCTTCCAAACTGGTATGTTTTCAGAAATTGCTTTAAAGCCCCATGAAAAAAATCACAGATTTTAAAATGGATAAAACTTGGGTCTTATCATTGTCATAATTACGATTTCTGCTACAAAAGTATCAGGCCTGGAAATGTTAACAAGTAGTTATAAAAGGCACAGCTTTGAATAGTACTATTTCAAAGAATGCCTGTTGTTAGAATGAAAGATTTTTTTAATCACCATTATCTGGTGGCAATTATTGGTAAATTAACCCATGAAAGAATAAGGTCAAGAGATTTTTTTTTTTTCTAAGAGATTTATGTTGGGTTGTGTGGAAGCTTTGGAAAAGAAGTGATGATGAAAGGAACACTGTAGTCATGTGGTTTGTACCTAGCTTCCAATTACCATAGTCACCAGCTAAACTTCTAGACATTGAGTTATGAATATTTTGTTGAATTTTTGATACCTGTTCCTTACTTAAGTCAAATCTGCTTACAAAATGGGAAATAATGTTTGCTTATTGAGTTTTGTGCTTGGTTTTTAAATTTTTTTTTGGGGGTGGGGGCAGTGACTTACATATAATACTTTGCTCATGATTGCTTGAAAACAAAAAATCAGACTGACCACACTTGGCTTCAGAAGCCAAAGCTTAAATAGAACAACCTTAATCCAGTATTGCCAATAAATCTGTTTGCTTGGAAAATCAGGAAGTGAGATACTCTAAAGTACTGTTGTATGATCAGCAGGGTTCCCCCCCCCCCTTCTGTTAGCTGTAGGTTTTAAGGAGGGAAAATGAAAAAATTATTTTTTGAGACCCGGAAACAGAAGTGTTAAAACATATGTATTCTCATATCTATAGATAATATACTTATATATAACAGGATACTGTTCAATTTGAGGACTACTGTAGTGATTATTGTCAAAATAGATTTTGCTGCATGTTTTTTTTTGCTTGTAATTCTGTGCTTTGTCTAATTTCAAAATCAACACGTGAAAGTATTTGCTTTTTTTTTTTTTCCTCTGATGCAGAAAGTCATAATTTTATATTAATAGGCTCTGCATCTACTTATGCCAGCTCAGGGAGAGAGTCAGCAAGCCCCAAGGGTTGCAGAAGTTCTCTGCTTTGAAGAAAAGGGACTTAGCCGAACATGAAAATAAAAATATAATAATTGAAACAAATACTAAAGAAGGAAAGATTATGAAAATGTAAATAATTATTCCAAGTTATTAAAATACAAAATGGTGTTTTCAAGACAAACTAACTTTTCCACAGAGTGAATAACACTGGAAAGAGCTGTGCTGAGGTGGTCTGTTTTCATCCCCTCTTTAAAAGAGGGACACCTAGATCAGGTTGCTCTGGATGTTGTCCAGTTAGGTTTTGAATATCTCCAAGCAAGAAGACTCCACAATTTCCCTGAGCAGCCTGTGCTAGTGTTTGACTGTCCTTACTGCTTGCTACCGCCCATCTTACATCTGTTTAAATGGAGTTTTATATTTCAGCTTGTGCCCATTGCTTCTTGTGCTGTCACTGGATACTATTGAGAAGTCTCTGGCTTCATCCTCTTTATCCTCTGCCCATCAAGTATATACACACTCGGATAAGATCCCTCTGAGCCTTCTTTTCTCCAGACTAAACAGACCCATATCTTAGCCTCTCTTCATGTGACAGAGGCTTCAATTCCTTATGAGCTCTGTGGCCCTTTCTGGATTTTCTGCAGTATGTCCATTTTTGTCTGGTTTTCATGTATTTCAGAATAATAAACACCCATTAAAATTACGTATAGGTTGATTTGCAGATCTGAAAGGTTACGTTTCCATTCCTAGTCTTAGACGAGTTTAAAGCCTCAGTTTTGAGGGAAGCTTCAGGTTTTCTTCTTGAACTTACTTTTTGTGGACATAATGACTCTTGTTAAATAAATTAGTTGAAAGAAACACAGCAGTTGTGCTGTAACTGTGATGCTTTCTCTGTTTGATTATATAATACATTTTTAATGGTATGACAATTGTCCAAAACTTGGTGGAATGGTAAAGAATAGAGGAAAAATATCAAATGAAGAAATCAGGTTGACATCTGAAACTGGGCTGTAAAATTTGCTATTATGATTTTTTTCTTTTTATTTTATGAGTTCTGACAGATAGCTATGATGCCAAGGCAGAGTTATGTGGTAAGAATTTATTAAGGTAAGAGCACATAGCTCTGGATTTCCCATCAGAACTGAGTTCTGTTTTGGCTATAGTGTCATAGTGTTGAAATTAAATTGGACTTTCAGGAGTGGAAGTCTTCCACTTCTTAATTGTATTTATGCTTTTTTGTCTCTAATGCCATAAAAGGATGCAGGTACATTTAGGTATGGTTCTACCAACTGGACTTGAAGTTACACCGACTTGACTTATATTTTATGGGTTTGCAAGGATTCATCTGTTTGTATAACTTTATTAGACTGGTCACTTATTTTTTCTGCCGTTCATTAACTTTATATTTTATAGCACAAAACCTGCTGCTCTGTACTAATTTTTCATATCTTTGCAGTGGTACATGATAAGCATTGTACACATCTATAATCGATGGAGAAACAGTGAGATACGATGTTACGTGAATGGTCAGCTGGTATCCTATGGTGACATGGCCTGGCATGTTAACACGAATGATGTAAGATTTGTTTTCTTTTCTCATAGCTTTTCATTTTAAAGTTAATCATAAACGGTTTTTTTCTTTTTTTTAAAAGTACTATATTTGCTTTCTCTATGTGGTAGAGTTACAGATTTGACAGATTTAGTTTGAGTAAAGTCCTTAAGAAAACCTGATTCATTTTACCAAATGACTATGCATGCTTCCAATGCATGAAAAGTACTTATTTTTGTATCATATAAAGTTCTGCTTCGGATTCAAAAGGAGATACTTGCTAATCCTTATAAGATTTCTATGCTTTTTGCCTTAAGGAACATCAAATTTTAAGTAGGGTTTTTTATCTAAGTAGAACTGAGTACCTTGAGCTATTATCAGTCATATTGTTTTAAGCACTGTATAAGTATAGTAAGAGATATTTTTTTCCATGCAGAGTTTAAAGATTTAACTAAACAAGAGAGAGAGAGGGAGAGACAAAGACTTAAGCTAGCAAACAGAAACAAGGAGAAGTGTCAAGAGATTTATAATATTAAATAAAGTCTGAAGTCTTAAATCTGTCTCCCAATTACATTTTTTCTATTGTTTCACTTGACATTAGTAAATAGGCAATTGACCAATATTAAAAATACTGTGCTGAGTGTTAGAATATTAATATTTAAGTAGTATTGTTAGCAAGTACAAATTAACTGCTATAAAAGTTCATCCCTGCAATGCAGAGCAATTTCAGTGGGTCATAAGCTTTTAGAGACATGTGGTCCCTTACTGGCCATGCAGACCAGTTAAAAGATATTGAGAAGTGTGCAGTTGCATAGCATTAGTCAGCTCTGAGTAAAGACACAGTGATCTTGCACCATTTGTCCGATGGGAGAAACCAGTCACTTTTACCAGGAGATTGCATGCATACCTGTAAATACACTGGTATCTTTTAATTGGGCAGAGATCAAATAGCAGTCTGTTCTCACAGGAAATACATCTGCTTTCATGTTGTTTGTATTTAAATTACTTTAATGATATTTATGTGAGTTTCAATTTTAAAGGGGTTTTTCTTGTGTGTGTTTTCTCTCTTTCTGTACCTTCTATTTCGGATAGCTTGAGAGTCTACACCTAATGACGCAGAAAATTGTCTCTAACCCAGATTTCTGGCTGTGGAAGGCAGGCAAAATGATTTTCTTGTGCTTTGCCTTTTGCTAAAGTTGTGATAGACTTTCAGAGGTTCTTGATTCATCAGCTTGCTACATTTGTGTTTTTTTTTTTTATTTATAATATCATTCTAACTGTTTTCTGACTGACTGTATGGGGTAATGAAGCCTTTTTGTCCTTAAGGAAATGAGCTGTCTTTCACCAAATTCTAGAGGCAAAGTTGGATTTAAAAGGGAGGGTTTAAATACTGCATGTTAATTAAAGTAGGAGGGCTCTGCTTGCTAAAGCTTCTGATTGCCATTCTTTGCTCTCTTGGTAACATTTCTACTTGCAAGAAAAGGTAAACCTTTCAGTTTTTGCAGAACATGGTTCCCCCTTGGTAATATAAACATTTTTGTGATGAGTGAAATGTGATAACTGAAAAGCCACTTGAGGCCTCAGAGCACCTGAGCTGATAATGGTCATATGATGTAGGGATCTATAATCCTGAATGACAAATGCTTAGCAGGAAGACCTGCTGTAAACTGGAAAGAACGAAAAAAAGACAGGACTGGAAATTACTACACATAACAGAACTAGAATGTAATTATGTGTAAAACTCAGAATCTATTGAGAATCCTAATTGCTGTTTTACAATTAACGTTTACTAGAGGAATCCAGGAGAATGCCATTGTAATAGGCAGGAATATATGTCTCAGAATATTTAAGTATAAACTAGGAAAAAAGTGACATTGGTAGCTTAGACAAATTCCTCAAATAACCATTGAAAATGGCAATTGCTCAGCATTAGTTGACTTAACACTCTCTGACAGTAATGGCACAGTGTCAGGAAAACCTTCAAGGCTAAGGAGGAGTCCTGTGAACTAACTGTAAATTATTAGAAAGTTTCACCTTTAGATTTGCCAGGAGGCAGAGCGGTCTCATTAGCCCATCTTTTGCACTGTGCATCCTGGATATGACTTCATGAATAAAATTTAATGTAGTTTTTTTCAGAAGTTTTTTATTTTTGTCCAATTTACCTAAAAAAATAGAAAGGGATTTTTTTTTTTCCTGAGGGGGAAAAACTCCCTTAAAATAGGTATTTGGTCAAAAGGAATATAAAGACAAAACCCTGGATATTTCTTACCTCACCCCATCTCAATGCTAAGATCCAGGTCTTTGACTTCCTCCTAACTCCTTAGACAGAATCCCCTTTTCCTTGTAATAGTCTGTCCACCTAGATCAATTTCTTTAACAGTTCCCCATACTTCATTCTGTTCTTCAGACTGACTAAAGTTTTCCTTAAGGTAAAACTCAGCAGTCAAACAAGACGAAAAAGCAAACTTCCTAATGCATGTTCTACTGGTCTGCTGATTCAGCCAAACAGTGAGGTGTGATCTTTGTTTCCATTCAATAAAGTACATGTGACTCAAGGAAGCTGGGAGAATAGCCTTCAAACATCCTTGAGCTTCCTGTTGTTGTCCTTTTGCGCAACATCTTGTGTTCCTGTGTCCCAGGATAGCAGATAGCAACTCATGACTACAGGAGAAGGCAGAAGAGAATTTAAGGTCAAACCAAATCGTTGTAGGCTGCGGTCATAGAGGAAAACAGTGTACCAGCTGCAAACTAGAAAAATCTGGTTTTTTGTTTCTACTGGAGATGTTTAGCTCTGTTAGCACAACAGTGAAGGCAGAGGGCATTTTAGTGTGTGTTCTCATGAGTTAGCATGGGAGTTCTGAGGATAATTACAAGGAACTTCAAGGCTTCCATGGTGCTTGAGGGCAATAGGGGAGGTTATTTGGTAGTTGAATGTACTATTCTCATTTTCTCTGCTGTATATTGACCAATTAATAGAACACAAATCCTAGCAGCCAGTCATAACAGCACTGTAATGCAGACCTGTAAAACAATCAATACTATGATATTCAAAATGAAGTTGTTCACCACATGAAAGTAATAAATGATTGATAATGTTTGATTTATCTTTTTAATTACAGTCTCCCTTTATTTGTGGCTTCTGTAGCTGTTCATTAATATTATTTCATGACTAACATTGCCTCTTTCTGGTACAGAGCTATGATAAATGTTTTCTTGGATCTTCGGAGACTGCTGATGCAAATAGAGTGTTCTGTGGCCAGCTTGGAGCAGTATATGTATTCACTGAAGCACTCAACCCAGCACAGATTTTTGCAATACATCAGTTAGGACCTGGATATAAGGTAGTAATGGATCTTAAAAAGCATGAAACTGAAAAAAGGAAATGATTGATAGATATAGTTGGAAGATAAGTATGCATGTAAATATTCCTCCTAATATCATGTGGATTTTTTTCATGTGATTTTTTTCAGCAAAAGAAGACTATTTCTTCAAGTATCCTAACTAATCTTAACTTTCCATTAGCTTTTTTTAAAGATGCAAGTTTCTTTAAAGCATAGTTGAAACATTTTTGTATGTGAAATTTACTACTTTGGATTATAATCAGATTAGAAAAATTTTGTATCTGGTTACCGAATACCATGGAAGTAACTTTTTTCTCTACTGTCTGTGTTTAAAATCTGATTTAAGGCAGATTAACATTCAACAAGGCATAATAAGCCCATTCTTTCAAATGCATGATTTCAGACAGTTCTGCTGAAGTAACAGTTGAGCTTTATACTCGTGCTCTGCCAGTGAGATTTAGGGGACAATTTGGACAACTTAATGGTGCATGCATAAACTTGGATCGCTAGTCAGACACTTTGGTCTTTGAATGGCTGTGTATAGTATTCTTTCATCAAGAAAAACAACACAGATACTTTGCAGAAGTCTGCAGAAACTGCCTAGTGTATAATACTTGAAAAGGAATCTAACCCTGGGTAAATACTATTAAATTTCTACTATCAGTTATTCCCAAATTTTATTTTTTCTGTTTTTTGAAATTTACTGTTTAATCTGAAATAGACTTTCGGTTTTTCAATATATATAATAGACTCTGAAAATAAAAACTTTTAAAAACCACAAGTAAAAATCAGCAATTAGATTCTAGTAGTATTAATTTCATGTGCTGAAATCGACTGCTCTAAGTAATTTGATGACACCTAGCACTTGAATGACAGCAACAGTTGGAAATTTCTTTTATGGTAGGTATGTAGTGTGAATAAACAAATATACCTCAGGGTTACTTGGAGAAGAGGAAGTNTTATTCCAAACTTAATATTGTATTTTGTTTGAACAAATAGTTCTGAAAATATTTTTGGTCATGCAAAAGAAACAACAACTACTACTACTAACAACAACAACTTCATAATAATAATGAAACTAGTAAACCTTCATGAATTTATTAAGTTCCTGGATTTGGAGCAAGTTTCAAGAAGTTGAAATTATTATGTAATATTTAGTGAGAGTTAAATAGGTTGATAAGACATATGTGCTTTCACGCTAAATGGCATTTCCAGTACTTACTGCACTAACCTTATTACAGTGTTGTCAAATTGCCTTGCTTTATTCATAGGCTTCCATTAAACTACATTTCTTCACACCTGTAGCTTCTTACTGATTTTAAAATGTCAGTTATATTTACTATTTTAAGGATATTCTTCTTTGGCATGTCATGTTTTTGGGTTTTGGTCATGTATGCAGCACAGTTAATGCCTCCTTGCTCTCTGAAGGAGTTTCCTTCCTTGCCTAAAAATCTGGAAGTATATTTTACTAATTATTAGCAGCTAAAAAGAACAGGTTACCAGAGCAGGACCCGAGAAATAACTATTTTTTTTTAATTTAACTTCCTTATTTTCAAAAAAAACCCAAAACCAACCAAACAAAAAAAAACAAACAAAAAAACCCAGAATACTTTCTTTCTCACCTTCTTCCAACCCAAGATCAAAAAAGGATTCCCGACCGAAAAAAGGAACCACATCCTGTAACTTAGAGATCTCAGGGCACCTGAGCTTTTACTCAAAGCCTGACTCTTTCATGTCTCATTCAACTTCATTTCTCTAAGTTCTTCAGTTCAGTTCAGAATACTTCAGTATGGTATTTCACAGTCCAAAGGAACCTCAATTGACATGTAGTTTGAATTGCTGAACATTAGAGATCATATTCTTGCTCTTTCCTAACTTGCTGATGCAACCTTGCCTCTCAGAAATTTTAAATTAAAATAAGTCTTATTGATTATGCATATCAAATAATTCTACTTTTATATATAATGTTCGTATTATTGATTGCACATTACATGCTTACTACAGAGGATTGTAACATGGAAACAGTTAATAATACTTCCATGTCAATCTTGCTCAGCACGTCCTTCTGAACACGTTTGTTTCTAACCAGCATAACTTAGTGTAAACATTTCTTTGTTGATCTAACGGATGTTCCAGTTTGAAATAAATACTAAATTTTCACTTTTAGTAAAATGCCTTTCTTTGTTTTTTTAGGAAAAATTGATACATTGTGTGAGTTTCAATATTGAAAAACTGACACTCTTAGTAACTATTGCAAAGAAACGACTCATAATCAAACTTTGAAGAGGGGAAGAGAGGCAAATACACTTACAATAGAAGTATGTGATTTGCCTCTTCCCTGTTAAGTCTTCCTAAATTAATCCATAAAGTATCTTGAAATTTAAAATTATATTTATTAGAAACATAGTAGGATTCAATATTTGCATTCCCGGGTTCTATACATAATAAAGCATGCTCATTTTGAGCCTTGCCGTAGCTGAACAAGACTTTTACCTACTACATTGGCACTTTCCGTTTTTAGAAGTTAAAGAAATAAAAAGGAAATGAGAGCAACATCCTTGCTCTCACTGTGCATTTTCTTCTGCCCATCCTTGTTCCCAGGCAGCAAAGAGAAGCCTGTCTCAGCTGGGTTCCCAAGAGGCTGATAAACAGAATAGAGGGGTAAGGAAGGTAATGTGGGAGGGAAAAATGCATCTGATAGCAGTGTTCACTGCTGTTTGTAAAGGGGTGTTTCTCCAAGTCCTGTCCTAATAGCCCCATGAAATCTGTGCCGCTTCTCTTAACCCTCCCAAAGACATTTCAAAGCAAGCTATCAGATTACTCCATATGTTGCTGCATCTGAGTTTGCTCTTGATCAGTACTGCAATATCAATCTTTTTGTTATGTATGAAGGCGGGAGTAACAATACATTCATGCATGCACATACAAACACACACAAAATAGCATTTAAAATTCAGCTTTGCTTAAACCGGTTTTATAATACAAGATATTTTTTGTGTGATTACTGAACATACAGCAGCAAAATGGAGTGAGAAGTAAACAAAAAAGCAGAACTCTTGTTGCTAAGAGAAAGGGGAGAGCTGCTGGTGTTAAGTAGGGCTCCTGATCAAGCACAGAGCTGGAGTAATTCTTGGCTCTCTTTTCCCTCTCCGATTCCTATAGGAGCAAAAATTATCCTTCATATGGGTCCTGTATATATTTTTACCTTATATAGAATATATTGCATCTAAGACGCTTTTTACCTGTCTTGATGCTTTCACACTGCTTGCACCAGAGCTCAGAGTTGCATTCCTTCAGTGATGAGTAACTAACCTCCCTCCACCTGTTGGCAACAACACTCCTAGTGCAGTTAAAGACATTCTTCTTTGTCAAAGGTAGAGTGAACCATTTGCTTACTTTTGCCTTTCCTAGTTATGTCTTTTGTTATGGTACCTCCATCTCATACATTTTCAGCATGGCATTGCAGCCTTTCTTCTGCCTGACATCACCCAGCGTGGGATGGTGCTGATGGACAGATCTGCTCCAAGGGTTCTCCAGCAGCTGCAGTCTCTTCAGATTATGCTCCACATACAAATGGGTGCTATTCACAAGACCTTGTATTGCCACGTGTCAGTCACTTGAGCAGATGCACTTTCCCATCATTTGGCTGTAAGCAAGGGAATTTCTTCAGCATTTCGAGCAGCCTTGAGAGCTCTACAAATGCTGGATAGAGTTTATGAGGTTATGTAATTGGTAGGAACCTCTTGTTTGGAAAGAGCAGCTGATATATTATAAATTGCCTGGTTTTATTCTAACATGGAAAATTAAAACTCTAGTGATGGTACTTTCAATAGTTTCATGATATAGGATTTCATACTGGGGGGAAAGTGGAAAAGGGAGATATGGTGGGACCAAAGGGATAAAGAGAATTGTCATGTCTATATACGGTGAAAGCAAGGGAAACTATTCATATTAACCTCAGAAATAAATTATTTTAAACTGAGTGAATATTTTTTCAAAAATAACATGTTATATATATACTGCTTATCTAAATTGTGGTAATTTCTAATGAATTTCCCATCTTTGTATTGGTACAGCACTGGTTGTCTTTTTGCCACTGCTAAATGTTTGTTACATGCAATAGTTATATGCCAAGTAAATCTGACAATGCCTTGCAGAAAGGCAAAAAATCTATCTTCTTGTGCTTGATTGATTTGTCAGTGTTGCCAGAAAACCTAGTTTTGGATCAGCTCTGAATCATGGTGTGTTTAAGAATAACAGAATTTTTCAGTCTTCCTTGGAAAAACTCTTAAGTATGAGAAACATTGATTTGAAATATGGCATTTATAATTTTATTTGGATTTTGTTTTAGTATAAGTAGCTTGTTCATATATACTTCTGATTGTTAATGGAGCATGGGTTTTAACGCTATTCAAAAATAACTATTCCTTTAATCAATATGGTATAACATTTTATATTCTAATTTGAGAGAGTTTATATACACTAAAATACAAGGTGATTAATTTGTTCTTTAATGTGTTGCATGCTTACTTTTTATTTTAACATATTTATAGCTGTCTAATGTGACGCATTCTTTTTCTGATTGTTACTTCTGAAACTTGTTAACACTGATGCTGAGAGATATTACATAAAATACCAAATATTATAACACATTGATGTAGTGTACAGCAAGTAAAAAAATTGTCTTGTTTAGTAGCATTAGGCTACTGGTAAAAAAAATGAAAAGAAAGTTTAGTAGATTCTACCTTTCCTTTCAAGTCCAATGTAGTTTTTGCACATTTTGTGGCAAGGATTTTGTCTAAATTAATTACTTTGTAAAACTTTTGGTTTTTTTCAGAGCACATTCAAATTTAAATCTGAGAGTGACATTCATCTGGCTGAGCACCATAAACAAGTGCTATATGATGGGAAACTTGCAAGTAGCATTGCTTTTACTTATAATGCGAAGGCTACTGATGCTCAGCTATGTCTTGAATCCTCACCAAAGGAGAATCCTTCAATTTTTGTACACTCTCCCCATGCTCTTATGCTTCAGGTTTGTGCTGCTAAATTGATGTTATGTGATTACTGTTAGCTGAACACCACTTGGATAACCAGAGGTCGTTTTGTTTTATATGAGCTCTTAGTATAGCTTTCACTTGAACTGTTCTTCTTTTGCTCACTTTCTAAAGCAAGAAAAGATTATTTCTTCCATAAGAAATATAGACTTCATACTATAAGGCATAGTTTGCCATGATACCAAAGTTCTTCTGTTTAATATTTGCCTCTAAATATAGTAATTACAATTTAAATATAAGTAGTGAAAAAAAAAGTTGAAACAAGTTTGCATTCAATTTGGTGTTAAAGTGCTCCCAAATAATGCTTTTAAGTGTGCTTTAAATTTGAGATTAACTGAGGTTTTTCCTTTATTTTATTAATTTAGGATGTGAAAGCTATTGTAACCCACTCCATTCACAGTGCAATTCATTCCATTGGAGGGATCCAAGTTCTTTTTCCCCTCTTTGCCCAGTTAGACAATCGACAGCTGCATGACAGTCAGGTGGAAACAACAGTTTGGTAAGCTTCTTCCAACCAAGATAAAAACTAAATTAAGTTTGTAATATTTTTGGTTTTATTGTAGGAATGTACTGTATTTTTTCCTGCATTTTACTCTTGTTTCTTTGGGAAAAAAAATTACTATTATTTAAAAAGACATTTACTGTATGACGTACATTGCATTAATCTGATGAGATTCCAGATGGAACAGGCATAAAACTGATATGACTGAATAATGAATTCAAATCACTCTAGTCTCTAAAGGTAGTTGGGCAGTTTTATGTCAGTTCTTCCAGCTTCTGAAAGAAACAGATGTGCTTTTACTTGACTGTGCAATGGCAACCTTCTTAAAGTCTGTGTCATTTGAAACCATATTTCATAACATTTGAAATTAATTCTTTCATGGTCAGAAAGTCATAGAGCTGTACTCAGTTATTTTGTGGCCTTATTAGAATTGCAACAGTGACTGATGACGCACCAAGAGAGTTTTAAGCTGGGACCCATGAAATCTCTGCTCTGATACTATGGAGGACATCCCTAAGTTGTAAAGCATGCACAAATGTTAGATGAATGCTTCCATGTGTAGCCTGAAAAGGACTACCTAGGGGTCAGTCAGTACTCCTGCTGACTTAGAGAATCCTTTAGGATGGAAAAGACCTTCAAGATCATGGAGTCCACCCATTAACCCAGCACTGCAAGTCTACCACTAAAACACATCCCTAAGTGTGTCATCTGCACATCTTTTAAACACCTCCAAGGATGGTGACTCCTTGCTCAAAGCTGGTTGAGCTATAGTTGTTTTTGGAAAGGAGATCTCTTGCCACTTGCTTGTCTGAGCAGGCTCCTGTACTGCTGGCAACACAGGATATCTAAACTTTTCAGTAAAAATGTGTGGCCTAAATCTTTGGAAGTAACAAAACTGAAAAGGTAATGCTGAAGAACTGGTATGGTGTTTCCTTGTAGGATTATTTGTAACCAAATAATCTAGAAAGCAGTGCTTAGAGGCAACATAAACTGACTTTTTTTGTTTGAATAAATGGATAAAATTGGTGCATGATGCAGAACACATGGCTTACTTTCTTGCTTAGAATATTTTGCTATTAATTATTCTGGGTATTTCCTGTTGCATTAGGTAGTTCAATAATAACTTAGTTGACTGAAAAAAGTAATTAATACTAAAATTGCCAACAAATTCCAGAAATTTAATCTGAAATTTTTTGACATAATTTCTCATGAAAGATCACTTGTCCCATTTTAATCAGTCAGGTGGTGTTTAGTCAGTCATCTGGTTTCCCCTCTGGTACCCCAAATATATGTAGCTAAGATGGATGCTGTTTTTTATTTATTTTGGTATACTTTTAGAATTATACCACAGTCTTAAAAATTGTATATTCTTCTTCCAAGCAGTATAGTGATGCAAATTATTTCATTCAACAGTAAAGACAGAAAAGCTGGTTGTATATTGGCTCATGGTGGGATATTTACTTTTTAGTAGTCTGTTTTGCAGGATGTACTTTACATTTAAGTATTTTGAAGTAAGGGAAATAGAAAAAGAAATGCTTTGTTTGAAATAAACTTGGAGGGGGGAGGGGAAAGCCCTGTATATTTTTATTTACTAGGCAATAATGCTTTGTTCTAATTTAAGGTAGATTATGTCTGTATGTGTCCCTACATAGGAATCAAATATATGTTAAATTCATTAATGATCTGAATCTGCAGTAACTAGATCTATTTAAAAATGGAGAGCTAATGTCTTCCCAAGTGTGTGGTCTTCCCAGTGAGTGGGAACATTTGTAATCCATTTAAAATGTACAGAACGTTTCTGGAGTTTGTTCAACTGTAAACAGAGAAAAAAATGGTTTTGAATAAGTCAGTGCATTTCTTCTAAAATTAGATTATATTCTAAACAGAGATCTGTAATTCATTATGCTATATGATTGTACAAATGCATAATATAAAAAGATGTGATCCTAATTTAAGAACATTTTCAAAAAATTGTTAAGCAAATGGCTGTTTGATGAGGTGTAACTTAAATATTGAATTACCACAGTTTTAGTGTGTGTGCATTATTTTCTCATATTTTATTTAATGGAGTGTAGATATTGAGAACAATAATACCCTAAGTGAACAATAAAGTAGGTAAATAAAAGAACAAAAGATTTCTGGGATCAAAGAAACGAGGTAATGGGGAGAGGGTGCTAAACATGAAGAACAAGAGTACATTTGAAGTTTATTTGAGGAGTGGAATAAGGGAAGAAGTACATTTAGTGAGCTCTTTCCTTCTTTCCCCTTATTTCTTAGATTATTCTCTCTTTATTTGTTCCTTTCCAAGATACAAATGTCAAATTGTATCTGATACCCGTTTGATCTATGAAGAGGTATCCACGACAGCAACACTTTGTTCTTTTGTGGTCTCTTGTATATGGGTATGGTATGGGTCTGCTGAGCACTGACAAGGTACTGGGTGTGCAGTCTTTGGCACTGACCTGATTTCATCCCAGAATGAATAACAAGTGTTAACTCAGATGAGAGTGTTGCTTTGGACTGTACCATACCAGAAAAATATTTGAAAATAGAAGGAACTGAAGCTGTTTCCTTAAATACATGAAGCCATTCCAAGAATTGTTTTACATTCTTTTTCTAGAAGTTCCTAACTGGATTTGCTAGATTGCATACACATACAATACAATTTAAAAATACATCTGCCTTTTATCATACTAAATAAATACAGCGTGGAGGTCCACCTTGACTACTTAAAGGTGATCTGTACACCCACACAGAATTTGTAGCAGAGTAGGTGTAAGCAACTTTTCAGATAGTTTTATTGCTGGCATCGTTTTCACTAGTTAATATAGGTATAGAGTATATTGCCCACCTGTTGTAAGTCATTGAAATGGAGACATTGTTGAAGGGGCCAACAACTCCTGTTCTTAATTTTTTCTTGTAAATGTGTAGTGTGATTTGCTTTGATCAATTAATATCTCATTAATTTTCTTTTACTATTTTTAATATTCAGATGATAAGGTTTTGCATTTCTGTCTAGTAGTGTTGGTTCATCTATTTTTTAAGATTAATAGGCAGCTTTCCTATCAGTTTCCACAGATATGAAACAGCCCAGCTTGACAGGAATTAGAATTTGATGCATTGATTTTTTTTTTTTAGCTTAATATGGAAAATCTGTGAGTTTCCAATAATTCTTGTTAATGTCTTTAGTTTAATTAATTTTATCTTAAGATCATGGTAGCGAATAAGATGAATGCAAAGTAATATTCTACCTTCCTAACCTGTCCTCTCATCCTGTCTTTGGAGAATTTTCTTGTCATAGGTGGCACAGGTATTTAATCTTGAGTGTAGGAATGGAGCAATCCTTTCTGAGGTTGTTACATTTTCCTATGGAGAGCCAAGGTCCCAGTCTATTGCTGCTGGCAGTCTACAATTTAGAGTTTGAAATGTCAAGTGCTGATAGCCTTCTCCCCACTCCCCACGCCTTTCAAAGGGAAAATTGTTGAATATCACTCCTAAAATTTCCCGTCTCTAGTGTAACCTACCTGTGCTCAGATAAAATCAGTTGTACTGGAATTTTTCCAGACTGTCTGTGACTGCAGGAACATGACTTGACAAGTCAGACTGCCTGGACGATAGTGGAACTATATCATGTGGTAGAAATCCTTTGTAAACTCCTAAACTCTGCGTACTCCAGAAGACCTAGGGACTGTTAAGCATGGTTAATTTATTACTGGAGTCTGTATCCCAAAATGTTTTTCTGTAAGCAGAGATGACTCACCTCTCTAGTTCTCCCACACAACACCTATTCATCTGACTTGTGTTTATGAATGAAATACGTGTAGTAGTCTTCTCTTATTGGCCTCATCACATGTTAAAGGAAAAGAAATCAAAGAGGAAAAAGAAAAAAGTAATTTCCCCTTGCTCCCCAACAAGCTTACAGAAAGAAAACACATAATTAAACTGGAAGCTAAGC
Organism: Grallaria varia; assembly: GCA_013396735.1. Lineage (NCBI taxonomy): Eukaryota > Metazoa > Chordata > Aves > Passeriformes > Formicariidae > Grallaria > Grallaria varia. The sequence continues at coordinate 18,641 of VWZG01005243.1, forward strand.
AAGCACTTTAGGGGGGTGGCGTAGATGTAGCTCATGGAAACTTCCTCTCCATCCATCCATTTGTCCATCTCTTATGCTCTGGGTTTATCTTATTCCAGCCTGGTTAGGGGAACCATTCTTGGCTTTAGTGGCCATGACTGCATACATATGAATGAATGAATGAATGAATGAATGGAGTAATTATTAATGTAGTAGCAGAGTAATAGTGACTGTTTTAAAACATGCACAAGTTTTTGATTTCATGACTTAGCAATGAAAATACCCTGATGAAAATCCCTTTTTGTATTTCCAGCAAGTATTATAAGTGCAGCGAAAATGATTTTTCAAATCCTTACTTACCCTTTGTGCTTTGATTTTCTTCAAAAAGAGATCATCTCTTATCTTCTGTGCATCAAAATGTATTATCAATATATTGCTACTCCTTCTCCCTGAGGATTTCTAAATTCCTGCTGTGAAACCTAGTAAATATTCTGATGAAGTAAAAAATTTCTTGGTAAATCAGGCAAACTCATTTAAAACTGTTAACAATATGATGTAATGGTCAACCAGCAGATGAAGAGAAGGGAGGAGGAGGATTAGTAATAATAATAATAATTTACCTTAAGGGGCAAGTACTTTGGGATTTTTTTCTTTGAAAACAAGATTTGTATTGCTGATGTTTGGTTTTTCTATATACCACTTTATCTGTTTATGCTAAGATTAGTTTTCAATAGTTATCATCTTAAAAGCCTATGGTGAAGTTAATAATACAATCTTTTTGTATTATTTTGGAGAAGCTGAAAATCTAAATGGAGTAAGTTTATAAAGAACTTTCCCAAAGAAAACTGGACAAAACAAATATGTACACAATTGTCTTTTATATAGACTCTTAAAGTTAAGTCATCTGTTCTTAATTAACATACTTAGATCTTCATAGCAACATGCCTACTTTAACTAAAGGTGCCTTTTGTAAAGCCCAATTCAGATAACTTTGTGATACACAATCCAAGATGAAACTTTAATTAAAGTAAATTTAACAGAGAAAATTTTTGTGGGAATGAGGAGACTAGAGAAATTGTTCTGTGTGGTCATTTAAAAATTAAAAAAGAAAGAAAACAACAAGAAAGCCAAGACTATTTTCACTTTCATCCTAACTGTGCAAACTCCTGACTTCAAAGGTACTTCTAAGCAATATCATAACTATTGGAAGTATTACATTGTCATACTTTGATCTATAACCTTTTCCCCTGCTTTTTAGCAGTGGAAAACTGCTGGAATTTTTTTCTCCTGAAATCAGTTATTTTTTCAGTAGATACCTGAAGCAGTTCTCTGATTTAGTGTTGGTTGACATATACACTTGCATTTTCTGTTTTGTCTGTACTGCAGACAAACTGGTCTGCTGTAGGCAGGACATGGTATAGGGGAGACGTAGGAATGGGCTGAAGTATCCTTTATATTTGCCTTTGTATCTAGGGAAGTTGAAAATAGGGAAGAATGGAGAGGAATTTTGTATGGCAGTGCACAGAATTTTGCAAGTATAATGTGACCTCTGCAGCAATGTTGGTTGCTGGTAAGTTTGTTAAATTCTGTTTAAAAAATTGTTTATCTTAGAAGACAGTCTTCTAATCAATATTATTTCCCCCCCGTCAACAAAAACCATTTTAAAAGCATGATTGTGGCAACCTGGTTCTGCTAATAAAAATTTTTATATTTCAAATCTTCAGGTTGAATTTATTTTCAGCTGCCAAGGGGACTTCATAAATTGACTATCCTTCGAAATTGTTATGAGTTCTTTCCTCTAAATTACACAGACTAAGTTCTTAGAATGCAATATTGAGGACAAAAGATCCATTACATCAGTATAGCTTTTTATATCTAGATGCACGTGCTTCAATGTTTGCTCGAGGTCAGTCTGCACATGTGGGGAAAGAGAACTTTTGAAGAGGTTGGGAAAGTTTATCTGCGAATTGTTAAGTCTTGGGTCATTTGAGGCAGATTGAGTGCTTTCCAGCATAAAGTATGTGAGACAGAGAATACAGCATGTAAAGCCAGTGTTGTGTGCAATAGCAGTTATGTAGTGCAACTTAATCCTCCTTCCTCCTTCAAAAAAGAAGTTCACCTGAAACAAGTCTAAGCAACCTCTCTAGGGAAAAAAACCCCCACAAACCACAAGCACTGCCCCCCCAAAAAACACAAAAACAAAATCAAAAAATCAAACCCACAGACTAAGCATGTAATTTGTTTTCTGCCTATCTCTGATCATCATCTTCAGATAATAATAACTTCAACACTGTACATGCAGTGAGAATTTCCATTTTGATTTTATAGTTCTTCTAGTAGTTGAAATGTTACAGATCTTTTACCTACTTCATCTCTTGCATAATAATATGGACAAACTGCTAGTTAAATTTAATTATTATGCTAATTTTATTAATACTGTGGTCCTATACAGTATTCATCTCAAACTTAATTGTGCCTCTATGTGCCTGCCAGATGGTTCTCCTTAACTGCTGCTTTTTCTGGTACTTGGAATTTTTTTCACATGCTTGAAGATGTAATGATGCATTCACATGTGCTATACCAAGATTTGAATTACTATATACTACAGTCAACTGTATTATTTATGGTGGCAATCTTGGATAATGCAGAAGGATTAGAAGCTAGAGTTACTGCTTGCAGACCTGAGGTGGCTCAGCAGGGCTGAGTGTCTTTATGTGTCTGGATCGATAGATGTTAAAAGCCATTTGGGAATTAAGTAAAACCATAGCTCATTCACAGAGGTATTGGCTGAATTAATACATTTTCCTGGAACTAGAAGCCCTGGCATCACTTTGCAGTAACAGCTGAGGTAGCTCTGTGCACAGCTAATGTGGGCAGGCAGGATTAATTAGTTCAGCCACAGCCCACATAAAGATGGTTAATATCTAAAAAAGTAATCTTTGGGCTCTGTCTGCATCTGAATTATTATACTTTTTGAGTCAATCTTTCTTACATAGAACCAGCTAGTCTGTTTCTGTATCTGTGGCATGGTTAGATAGAAACTGATCACTGATTCACTGATTATTTCTGAGTTGACCTGCAAAGAGAAGAAAGAGAAAAAAAATCTTTATTGTCAGGGTGTCAGTGTATCTTATAACTTGCATTTAGAATCCTATCAGACTTTCTAACAGTTGTATAGTTGTTGTATTGATATGAGATTAGAATAACTCTAGCCCATGAGTTTACACCTAAACTGATAGAATGGACAAGTAAACGGCAATACAAAGGAAAGAGCTTTTCATAAAGTAGTCATGAAAGTAGGACATGTTAAACTTAAGTCTGGTGCCATGTTCATCTTTTAGATCTGTGTTAAGAACATTTTTTACATTTCAATATCATATTTATAGTATTTGATATTGTAATTTAGATTCTAATCCTGTAAAGATGTATGCAGTTTCTTAACTTCGTGCATAATGGGTTGTTGTCCTAAATCGTAAGGTTACTCACAGAGGATTGTAGTAAGTACCATCTATCTATATGGAATTTTCTTTGACCTATTCATTTAAAAAAAAAAATTCTGAATATAAATCTTCAACCATTTCTATGATCTTCTTATCAATTTTCATGTAGTAAAAATGACTAGCATCTTATTTCAGATGACAAATACAATAACAACTTTGATCAGGGTAAGAAGAAAAAAATTGATGCATACAACCTGGTTTGAAATTGATGCAACAGCTTGACAGGCTGTTTTGATAAAACTTTCGTGTACTATGAATGGATATTATCTGTGTTCTTTTACTGCTGACACTCTGTGGAGCATTCTGTTTGTGATTTTAGATGGATTATTATGACCATTCAACAATAAAGCAAGACAAGGCACTATTTCACGTTCACAGCATGTACTTTGGCTGTGTTGTGTACTTTATGCATGGTAGCTTTGCTCAACAAATAGAATAAATCTTGTTTTCCTCAGCACATTGATTATTTTTTGGTGCTGGCATGGATCAACCAATCTCAACATTTATTTCAAAGTAAAAGATTGTATTTGGAGGGCAAGCAAACCTTTAGAAGTAAAGTTGAAATCTATAAAATACAGGTTGGACATTTTCCTTTAATTCAGTTTTCCATAGTTGTAAGAGCCATAGTTTTTACCCTTGCCTGTGCCCACTACCCTTGTGAAGTTGCAGATACTTGTCTGTATAGCTAGGAACTATTACACCTACTTTATTTTAAGAAAAGGAATAATGACTTTAGGTATGCGTTGTATATGCACTACAATACATTCTACCATCTACCCTTTTGAGATATTTGAAAAATAATTTAAAATATTCCCTTTCTGTCACAAATACATATTGGGGTTTTTTTTTTTCTTTCTCCTTTTTCTCTGGTTTTTCAGCAGCAGATGAGTATATTTGTGTTTCACTCTCATCACCCAAGAGTCAGTTACGATTTTTTTTTCCCCTTTCCATTAATCTCTTATGTCTCCACTGCAGGTTTTCATAAGTTTCACTTTCTTGCCAGTTTTTTCCCCTGAAATCTTTCATATCTCTTCTGTTTCTAAACTGCAACCTTTTCTTAACACATTTTTTTTAACTCCCTGTGCTTGCTGAACACTTAAAGATACTGCTGGGATGGGCTGCTGGGCAATTTCCTTGTGGCCTCTGGAGCCTCTGTGTGCTTTCCTAACTGGAGGAAGAGTGATCCTGTCATTAGTTTGGTCAGGTCTAGATATTATCCCCATGTTTGGTCTGAAGGAAGTATAAAGGAAGCTCTCCACTCTGCCATTGTTTCACAGTCATTTGTGGTGGGCATCATTGCCCGTGTGCATGTTCAGCCAGTTTATGCCTCATTTCTGTGGTAATAGTGACTCTAGGGATGGAAAGTGTGGAAACATGACATACCTGGTGGTGGCAAATTTTGCTGTTTAGCAGTTAGTGTGGATGGTAAAATGTTTGACATGGGCCCTGCCTTCATTGCTCTAAGCAGTGTCAGCTGGATCCCACTCAGCCTCTCCTGCCTCTTTCAACTGCCAGACCTTGGGCTAGAACTGCAAGCTCCAGGACTGGATGCTTAAAACTTGGGATAGTGCTGATAAAAGCCAGGAGTACTGACAGAATGGTTTTGCACTTGTTTGAGTATGATTGAGTATCACTGGTGAAATTTGTCCAAAGAAAAAGTAAGATTTGTATTCTTTCAAGGAGTTGTTCACCTCTTTAAGCCTGTTTCTGTTCACTTAATAGCTGGGGATTATTGCGAAAGTGACTGATTGGTTTTTCTGCATGTATAATCTGAAAAAACTCTTGTTCTTTACATGCAGTGCTACCCTTTTGGCTTTTTTGGTTGAGCTTCTTAAGAGTTCAGTGGCCATGCAAGAACAAATGCTTGGTGGAAAAGGCTTTCTAGTCATTGGCTATCTCCTTGAAAAGGTATGTCTGGAGGATTTTTATCTTTGTTGTTAGCATTTCTGCTGTCATTGTGGTACTTTCAATCACTTGGCTTAAAGGACTGTTGAATAAAATATATTTGTGATATAGGTATTGCAGATTTAAAATATTTTACAAGTTGTTTACAGGAGTCCCTTCATCTTCATTATTCTTTTGTAAACCAGTATTCAAAGAATCAGTTTTCTGGAGTTGGTCCTATTCTCTAATTTATGCTCTTAATTTAGATCTGTGTGTGAATAACTTTAAAGTATTTTTTATTTGTGTTTCTACACTATCTGTCCCCCAGAGCTGTTTATAAAGTTTTCGTATTCCTTGTTTGTACGAGCATAGCATGGACATGTCAGGATTGAGGTTTAAATTTCTTTTTGTTTTTAATGTATGTTAATAAAAATTAAGTTAATCTTCTGTGGCTGAGTTATGAAATTTTTGAAATAGTTGTCCTGTGTTTTGAAGAAGAAAATATGTTAAAAAATTAATTTCTGAAATAAGCAGATGCAAGGGGCCTTCCCTTACTTGCCTGTTTTCAGACATGATGAGCAGTTATCTCAAAACTGAGGTTCAGTTCAGTTCAGTTGTCTGAGCAACATTACCTGCCTTCTGGCCCAAAGCCCTCATGAAACTCACTTACTGTGATTTCATAATCTGAATAATCTGAAAATCTGAATAATCTGTCAGATATGCTAAATAGTGATACTCCTACTATTGAATCTCACGGCTCTGACATTCTTGAATGTTTGCTACTAGGTTTTTCATTAGCATGAGGTCAGTATACCAATTATTTGAGTAGATGATAAAGATTATGATCTCATCCTAAAAAATGTACTGAATTTTGAAGAAGAATGAAAAATGGCTTATCTCATTCTGCTCCCTTTGTTATTTGCAGCTATGGAAATACATTCTTATAGTAGAAAGCCTTTACCTTCACTGAATACCGAAAAGCAGACTTGTTTTCTATGCTTCTATGTTTTCAGTACTAAGCAAGTGTGATTTAGAATGTCAAAGAACTAGCCTAAGGTGTGGGGTTTTTTTCCCAGTGGTAAGTTTTCTTGTGACATAAACAGAATGAATTTGCAAAGGCGTTAGCTTCGGTTCTGCAAGTTATATAGAGGCAGGCTAGTGAGCCCTCATGGAGTCCCTTTCTCCTGAATGGAGCACTGTGATTTATTCACATTGAATACATCAATTCAGAATGTTGCCCACAAAATTAAGAAAGAAAAAGTTTGCATACTCTGCTAATTAACACCTGCTATGATATTCAACTCAGGCTATATGAATATTTAAAGGATTTTGATTGATCACAACATAATTCTAACAATGTGGGCTGTTTTCGGGGGGGAGTTATGCTATATTCGTTTAGCTACACTTTTTCAGAACAATGTATTTTTTTCAGTGTCAGCTTGTATTCATTTGGCATACATGGCATGAAAAAATCCTTTTGCTTCCTATCCAGTCTCAATTTTATTATTTATAAATTATCTTTTGTATCTGTTGTTCATTTGCATGTAATCAAACACTTCAGAGAATATGGAAAGCTTTTTTTTCTAACTTGAATTCCAAATGTCTTTGTTCTTATTAGTTGCAGACTATTTATTGTGAGTTGTGATGTACAAGCCAAAGGAAATTCAGCATCCAGACTGAACTTGCATTACCGACAAAGACTTCAGTTCTAAAAATAAAAAATCTGCATATTCGCAGACTGTATTTATGGCATTAAAAGTAATTGGAGCATAGAATCATAGAATCACTTAGGCTGGAAAAGACCCTTAAGATCCTCCAGTGTCACATCAACATGCCTTTTAAATACTTTCAGGGATAGTGATTCAGCCACTTCCCTGGACAGCCTGTTCCAGTGCTTGACATTTTGTAGAAAAGGCAAGAGAAAAGATGTTTTGTAGGGTTTTTATTCATTTGTGAATGTAGTATACAAAGGTGTTTGTCAAAGTCCTCATGCCAGGTTACTACATAGGAGCAGATCTCAGTATTAACTTTATAGCATATTCTATGAAACTGAAAGACTCTCCTAAAATTTGGGGAACCTTGAACCCAACTCCTCCAAATACTTATGTGTAAGAAATAAAAGTAAGTCTACCAGTAATGTGTGTTGATACACCCAGTTTCAGAAGGACACATCATTAACTTCAAAAGAGTTAAGGACTTCAGATGAAATTCTAGAAGCACTGTGCTGTAAAATGTTGGATGCTAACTGGATTCTAATAAAACAAAAACAAAACCAACCAACCAAAAAACCAAATAAACAGAAGAAAAAGTATTTAACCTTTTTTATTGATTAATATTTTAGCTTGTTAAATATAGCCATTAGAAAGACTGTTAATATTATTAGAAAATATAAATTGCCTTCACATCAATGACATCAAAGCATGTGAGGCTGCATGTATTTAGTAATGATGAGATGGGTGAAAATACTGATTCATAGTTCTGCTGCGAGTATATTAAAGAAGGTTTTTCTTTTTCTTTGTTCTTTCTGATTACTTCCCTCTAGTCATCTAGAGTTCATATAACCAGAGCAGTTCTGGAACAATTTTTGTCATTTGCAAAATATTTGGATGGATTATCTCATGGAGCACCTCTACTGAAGCAATTATGTGATCACATCCTTTTTAATCCTGCTATCTGGATACATACCCCTGCAAAGGTAATTGCACACTTGAATAATGTTGTGACTCTCCTACAACAAAATGAAATAACTGTATTCTTTTTGTAACATTTTAAAATATAGTAATAGTGATAATTTTTTTAGATCATGAAGTCTAAACCCTGATTAAGTATATACACTAGTGTCTTTTATAAGTTCCTAAAAGTGATTAAATTATTGCATAACATTCCGTCAGATTCAATTAAAAGGCTGTTTCTAGAAACCCGGTCCCTTTTGCAGTGGTTGCGTTACATTTTTTTTCCTAAAGATTAAGCATAAAAATATATATTTTTAATTGCAGGCAAAAGGTGACACGTGTTTTGTTACACATTAGTATAAGCTCTCACTTTAAATTATGTATTATAATTTGATAAAATCTATAAAGTGTTATCTTTCATCTCTGGTAATAATGAGTTAGTTGTTTTCCTAAGTAATCACAATTAAGATATGTGAACCAAATTGAAAAGCGGCATGGTCCTAAAATGTAAAAATATATACTTCTAGTAAAAAAAGCCAGAATAGAAAACAATCCAGTATGTTTATAATTACTTAAATCACAGAATCAGACATAATTTAGTTTGGAAGGGTCCTGTGGATGTCATTCATAAGTATCAGTTCAGTCGCTGCCCTAACAAAAGTTGTAATAATTTTTTAGCTTTTCATATCATATCCAAAGTATATATTAAAAAAAGTTGTACAGCTTAAGGTTGCAAATACAGTACTTAGGTTTATGTGCATGACTATTTCTTTCTTCAGGTGCAGCTATCTTTGTATACTTACTTGTCAGCCGAATTCATTGGAACTGCTACGATCTATAACACCATACGCAGAGTAGGAACAGTCCTGCAGTTAATGCACACACTGAAATACTACTACTGGGTGGTTAATCCTGCTGATAGCAGTGGCATCACTCCTAAAGGATTAGGTAAGTACAGCACATAAAAAAGAAAATATAAGCATTTCTTCTATAGGAATATTTTTGATGTTGTTGTGTGAAAGCTTCTTGGATCTCTAGCAGCGGTCAAAAATAGGACAAAGCAAGTATTTTTGTTGCATCCTACACGTCTTATGAAAATTTATGGTCAGATGTACTACCAGAAGATTCCAACTCTGGTCTTCACTCATATAGCATATACTTCTGTGGGCATACTATAGGAAATGTATTAAAATAATTGAGTTTTCTTCTTCTGTAACAAAGAGGAAATATTAAACATATTTCATATGCCAAAGAAACCTTTGTGGGGTTTGAATGATTGATAGTGTTAAGTGACCTTGAAAACAGAGTGGAAACCTCTAGTTCTCACTGCAGTGGTCTCTGAAGCTGTACTTCCAGTTCAATAGTACATTTTCTCTGTCCTTATAAAACAAAGATTGATTTAACTTTGCTTAAAGTGATGTGCTTAGCTTAGCTCAGGAAGTATTGAATGACAGCAACAACAGAATACAATAATAGATACCAGCTAAACGCTGCATGTTACAGATGTGTATTAACCAGAGCAAATCTTTCTAATCCTATACACCCTGGCTGTAATGTCATTACATTTAGCTGTCTAGGAAGGATTTGGCTGAAAGTCTCTTAAAAATAATAGATAAAGAAGAAGTTATTAATTATCTTTATTCTGTAAATATTGGTGTCATGCTGAGAAACTGAATAATTGTGGAATGTTTTAGTACTGTCATATATCCAAATATTCAAAAGTGTGATGTGTCTAACATATATTCTTCATTTGTAAGTGTGCTGTATGCATAGGATTTTTCTTCAATACTTTTTTTAATAAATAAAACCAGAAGGAACCATTCTTGTTCTAAATTAGGTATCTTAATAGGCAGTGAAGGTGTAACCTTTTGAGGCTCACAGAAAGAGCAGCTGTAGGATCTGGGACATCATTTATAATTCTCTCGTAGTGTAATATTAGATGAACAATATTCTTCATAAAATTATTAAAATTTATTTTAAAATACCTAATAAAGCACACTGTTCTCTGTTAATTTGAATGACATTTTTGTAATACTAGATTGTGAAAATTGACTGTGATTCTTACTTAATTAGCTTGAAATCTTTGACAATGATAAATTATATTGCTCACTTACACTGATTCTGGGTTCCTCCTGCCAAAATAGAATTAAGTTCTTTTTTATTACCTACAATGGAGGTGTCTCTATCTGAGCTAGACATCTGTTGATTATAGACAGTGGAATGCAGGACTCAGTTGCCTTAATACAGGTTTCTAGTATCATTATAATCTCTGTGGGGCATCCCACCTGCCTCTCAGAAGGGTGCAGTTTTCCTGTGAATCCAACATGAAATTTGCTTGTTTTGGGTAGATATTTTGCGTGCTTTATGTCATGTCAACTCACACTGATATCTATGTTTAGGAAGTCGCGTCCTACCCCTGGCTGACAGAATTGGTAACTGTTTTGTTTGAAGTTTCTATACTGCATAGGCTCTATTGTTCAGATTTCCACTGACATCAGGGGAAGTGTAGAAGCTGGTCCCACATGTGGGAACTACACTGTAGGTGTCTGAAATTAGGGTGAGCTGAATCCTACCCTGGTGCTGGCTTTATCCACCTTCATGCTTTCAGAGCTCTACTCTGTTTTACACTGCTGTGCTGCATAGGTACAGTCTTACCATCAGACAAGTTAACCATTGCTGAGCTCAGTGAGGAATTAGGATGTTTAAAACTAAAGTGATCAGCTACTAATACATATGTTGTGCTTGGAACTGTTGAATGACCAACTGTTGGGAGGTAAGGTTTTCAGGTGTCAACCATATTTACAGCTAGATAGACCTGGAAAATTGCTTAACTATTTTGAGACTGTAAGTTTGATAATATTGACTAATCATTATTGATTTTTTTGTTGTTGTAGTTTTCTGTTTGGAGGAGGCAAGTTTGTATGCTTGTTTGTTTGTTAGGGTTTTTTTCTGGTAGGTTTTTTTTTTAATTAAAAAAATCACGTATTTCTGTGTCATGATACTACTACCTAAGAAGAATTTGAAAATGTACTGCAGATTACAGACTGCTTCCTGCTGGCTAGGCTTGCTCTTTTGTGGAATCAGTGACATTTCTTTCTGTAGGAAGTATGGCTTGTTTTTATCTTGCCCAGAGCTGCCTCTCTGCAGTTAGTGGTATTTTTGGAGTATTTGTATGTGTAATGCCAGTTGAATAGCTGCAAGACATATATAGTGTATTCATCAAAATCTGAGCAGAAGGCATGAGGTACACAGGGTCACAAAATTAGGAATGAGAAATTAATCAGTTAACTCTAAATTGGCATATGTATATATCTGGTTTGCTTCCCTACCTCTTCATTCATTCTTACCTTTTTAAGGATATCGTACATTCTCTTCTCATTTGTGTCAATTCCAGAAAAAATTGTTTCTTCCTCAAGAAGGCAACCTGGTCAGTCCCTGAAAGGAAATCAGACAGTGCAAATTAGTACTTGCTTGGTGTAGCAGTTTGACAACAAATATCACAATTACTAGTTGGGAAGGTGTTTGATAAACTGTGAGGCCATGCATATTTTCAAAAAATGTGTTATTATTCACTATCTCTGAAATGTCTTTTTTTTTCTTTACAAATAAACTTGACTTTTTTAAAGGTTAATATCTGCTTTCTTCCTTGTTCCTTATGCTCTTCCTTCCTCCCTGTTTCTTAGACTACAGAAACTCCTCTGTAACTGATATAACTCTAAGGAAGTATTTTGTAGTATTCTCTTTTTCTATCTGTAAAAATGGCTTTCTTTGAGTTGAAGAATGTCAGCCTATCAGAGAGAAAGATCAGTGGCATCACAATGGATGTGCAAACTCAGAACAGTTATCGATTTTTTAGGAGTCTTTTTGCTATTGTTTCACAGATAATTTCTCCTTCTGACTAATACAGCTGTAATAACTGTAGTGATTTGCAAGCAAATGACTGCTGAGGTGATGGGTTGCTAAATTTAATTTCACATTAACTTAATTTCATGTTAGATTTTTATTAAATCCATATTATTTACTCTCTATTGATAAAATTCCTGAAAACTTTTCAAAATATTTAATAACCTGCAAGTCACATTGCTTTTCTTCACCACATGCTCTTTTAACATTAAGTGCAATCTAGCAATATGATACGCAGGTCTGGCTGATTCAGGCTTCAGCTACAGAATTTAGAATACAGTCTTAGAAATAGCTTTAATTATTATACTTAAATCCTTTTTTCTTTTCACCTCTCTTTTCAGCATCCCAGAACATCACCAATCCTAGTATTTAAAAAAAGTTAACTCTTCCAGAGTTTTGGTTTTCTGTTAATTTTTATTAGCCTGCCTGCAGCCACTGCTGCCATGTGTAACCAGCAAGTTTACAATTTGTTAAAACGTAGAATAATGTAGTAAGAAGAAATTTTTTAGAGTAAGAAGCATACATTGTAAAAATACAATTAGGAGAATGTTAAATTTGTTACATTTTAAGTAGTATTTGTTATCTCAAAGTGGAAGAGCAGGAGCCATTGTCTATGAGCAGTAATTTTAGTGTATGAAACAGAAAAATGTCATCGTGCGAGTAAATGGCCGCTGAAACTCTAAACTGACTTGACAAGAGACTTTTCATATCTGAAGAAGACGTTAGTGGAAATCCCGCCAATATCCAAAATTTGACTGCATGTGCTATAGTGCCTTCAAATAATTTGCTATCATATTAGAAAGTAAGCTTATTCATGATGACATTTTAGTAGTGTGATGTTTTCTTGTCTTCTAGGCATGTCATTTTTTATGTGGAGATACTTAAACATTTTTAATATTAGTGGTTTGATTTACTATCACTTTCCAGACAGTTATTCTGCTTCAGGGTTTTATTGCCTTCGCCTGTCTCAATAAAGCATAAAGTGGGTGAGTTTTCTGTACTGGCAGTTTAGCATCCCTTATTTTAAGGCCCAAGTGGCTCAGTATTGAAGTTTCCCATTTGGCTAGTGCTGTTTTCTTTTTAAAAATTACTTATTTTAAATTTGGAATTGTATTTTCTCTTTCGTTACTGCTTTCCTGTTTCATACTGGCATTTCTTCTTGGATTCAGAATACTGAATTCATATTAGTCTTTTTGTTTCCTACTGAAGTATTAGAAACATTGTTTAAAAATGTAAAACTATCATCTTGCTCGATAATTATAACTTGTAGGTTTTGCATTTCAGATATAGCTAACTTCCACTGTATGGATCTATCTGTTTAAAATTAAACTTTTCTTTTTGGTGGTGTTCATTTTAAATTTATAAAAGAGCATAAAAAGTCAAACCAATTTCCACAGGAAAGAATATCTAAATTTTATTATGTATTTTTTAAAGTTGAACTATGGCTATAGCTATTCTCATGATTTGACACATGCCTTTAATACTTTGTTAAATCATACAGAATAAGGATAATAGCATTGCCTGGAAATTGCAGTATCGAAACACAATGCAAAGCAGGCAATGGAGGGAAAAATTATTTAAAATATATAGCTTCTTTCTGTAATTATTTCCTTTGTGGAATAGGGAAATGAATAAGAGGATAAGTGAGCAGATATTTAACTCTATCCTGCAATTGGTAAGTGGTCGCTGGTGCGTTTCAATGATAATACTTCAAGCTGCCAGAGACATCTCGGCATTCTTTTATCAGTTGTCTTCTTTGATGCCTTGTCTTTTCAAAATATACTCTAGACTGTTATTTAAAGATGAGCCAAGCGGTAATTGTCTTTCAGAAAGGGTAAACCATGTGTACTTTAATATTGAAGTAACAGAGAAAAAATTAAACACATTTTTTTTGTTTCCATCTTTGGATGTCTATTTGGATAACTATTGCATAATTTAATTTCTTTATTAAACTTTTTTAAAGAAAATGAAAATATTTTTGCACTTTAAATAAATTCTCCATGTTTCTGAATTAATTTGGTGTTCAATTTCTGCAAATTTAAGAAAAAATTCATTAGAACCCACCAGCATATTTATGCGTTGGGAAATCTTCTCTGGAGTTACTTTCCAACTGCATGGCATTCTCTGGAAATACTGATGGATCATCAGTGAGAAAGCATAAAATAAAGACAATAACAGAAAAATAAACTAAATATCATGGAATATTCTTCCTGAGAGAAAATAATTTCAGATTCTCAATGTTAATAACCCTCTGAAATGTGTTGTGCTAAACTGGAATTTTGGACCCTGTTGTGGTGTATTCCTGTGTAATACTTGCAACTTCATTGTTCATAGAATCACAGAATATGCTGAGTTGGAAGGGATCCACCAGGATCATTTAATCCAACTCCAGGCCCTGTATCGGACACCACAAGAGTCACGTCATGTGCCTGAGAGTGTTTTCCAAACGCTTCTTCAACTTAGACAGGCTTGGTGCTGTGACCACTTCTCTGGGTGGTCTGTGTTGGATGAGAGAAATGTGCATTTAGGATCCAGACTACTGCGTAGTGTAGTTAATTCTTGAACTGAGCAGCCAAGTGCTTGACTTCTTTGCTAGTGCTTGCTGTGTGCTTCACAACTCTTACTGTGGATGGACCTTTATAAGTAGTAGCGTGCCTCTTGACAGAGAATGCATGGTTATTAATGTACAAGTTCTCATGCTAAATAGAGTTTTCAAGAACATTTTCCATGTCCAATATTTTTGAACATGATCTCTAGCAGTGGGAATTATGAAAATTATTGTAAGGAGAAAGTAACTATAATTTTTCTTTTTGTGGATAGGAAAAGTTGCAGAGTTATTTCGAGGGCTGGGTTAGAGTAAAACTCAGTTCTCATTAGATTTACAGCAGAAAGAAAAATAGGTCCTTCTGTGATCCACATGAGATGTGATTTTATTTATGTATGCACAGAGATCAGATTCTGCTATCTGCATCATGTCTTATTTATATAAGGAGTAGAAAAATCATGCTTTTCACAGATTAAAAAAACCCAAAACAGATGGAAGAATGTTGCATTTGGTTTCTGGTAGAACTAATAACACAATGTTTTATTTCCAAAGACAGAATTAGAAATCATTATTTTTGTTATTCAAAGCTCCCAATCAGTTTTGTTGTGTTTTTTTTTTTTTTTCTCACACCAGTACTGATTGTACTTAACTCTGTGAATATATTTACTTATTCCCTCTTAATTAATTTTGGTTAATGCCCTTATAATTGGTTTATGCTGGAGGGAAGAATTGGATAATTTTTTTTCATTTATTTTTGTCTGGATAAAGCTGGCTAACTCAGAAATGTTTATTTAAAAGAATCTGATGCAAATCATGGCTGTCTGTGATAAATACATGTGTAAAGAATCTAAAATCAGGAAATGCTTTAGTGACTCATCCTTGTGTGGAATAAGGAAGGCATCCTTTCTCTTTGCCAATTAAGAAGAATGTCATTTTTTTGTACTAGGGACTTATGGTTGCTGCACCAATCTTAAAAGCATTATCTTTGTGGTTGATTTGATTTGGGCTTGGTTTTAGTCTTTAGCAGTGCTGAGTATCAGTTTCTGAGTGATGCTGACACTGAATTGCCTATATGCATTAATGGGCACAAAGATTAATATAGATTAAACAAATAATAAATAATCCTTTCTTTGTTGGTTTTCATTCAGATAGTATTTAGCATAGTGGCTTAGTCATTCCACACTGTTATCACATATTGCTATCTATCTATTACTATCATCTTATTGCTGTCTTTTTATCTTCCTGCGTCTTTAAAAAAAAACCTAAATAAAATAGAGTATGGATTTTCTTTTTCCAGATGGAACATCACTTATACTTAAGTATATTGCTGTTGAAAAATGTGTTTCTGAAAGGTTATAAATTATATCATTTGCAAATGTGAACTTTTATAGAAAAGTTGAACACTAAATCTGCTGTAGGAATTGTGATTTCCTTAAGAAACTGCGGTCATTAAAGGAATTAGCTTATATTTAAAAGTGCTATATTTTGCTTCTTCCAGATGGTCCTCGGCCCTCCCAGAAAGAAATCATATCACTAAGGGCATTTATGCTTCTGTTCTTGAAACAACTTATATTGAAGGTAATATAGTCTATTCCATCAGGGATTGTATCTGTTTCTGGTTAACTTTTATGTTCATGCACTTACTTCTAATAAACATGAAAGTGGTAAATCCATCCAATATTTCATATTAACCTCTCCAAACTCTGCCATA
>VWZG01005243.1:34894-61001 GCA_013396735.1 Grallaria varia
TTTCCTTCTCTTTTTTTTCTGTTCTGTCTCAAAGATTGGAGGAATGACAACAATAGTTTGTAGTATCTGAGGGCACACAATATAAGAATCCTTTCTATCAGGAATAGAGGACTGACCTCATACTGTTTTGAATTGTTAATGTGGTAAGGAAATGCAGTGGAATGATAGCAAGAATTTAGTCTTTGAAGTTTAAATATCAAAGTTGTAGGATTATTTGACTCGGTCCAAATTTTGCTTGACCAAAGTTGAAGAATGTATTTTCTCTGAAGGATGCCTGCCCTTTTTTTTTTTTATTTTCCTTTTAGGATCGAGGAGTGAAAGAAGATGAACTGCAGAGCATATTAAATTACTTACTAACAATGCATGAGGTACATTTCTGTAATTACTTATTGTTTACTGTTTCCAATTGTACCAGCACTGTCTGGTACATATTGCTGTTGAGGTTATTTTTTAGAATAACATTGGTGCTTGTCATACAGGATGAAAATATTCATGATGTGCTGCAGCTGCTAGTGGCACTAATGTCCGAACATCCAGCATCCATGATACCTGCCTTTGATCAGAGGAATGGCATACGGTAAGACAGTGAAGGGGGAAAATACATTTAAAGTACTTTCAGTATCATCACTCCCTGGTTTGCTTGTTTTTCACATAAGTGTCACACTTGCTGATCTTTCAAACTTCAATTTTATTAACTTAGGCTTTATTTTTTGACAAAGTGAGTGGTTTCAATATGTTGGAGGAAAAGAACTTTCCGCTTAAGATTATCATGATGATATTTCAAGGTAAATGTATTGTTGTACTTACTTCTCAATCTCAAATAGAATATATAATTAACAAGATGCATCAAAAAGCCAAGTATCTATCTCAGAATAATTCAGAATCTTCTTTCTTTGTATGTTTAACAATCTCTTGGGAGAAGAAGATGAAAAGATAAATTCTGCCCTAGCATCTCAAATTTTCTTTCAAAAGAGTGGAATTCAAATGCTTTATCTGTTTGACAGTGAAATTAACAACTGATAATTCCCAGAGAAGTGTTTTTTTTGTTTGTATGTGTATTTATGGCTTATTTGGTAATACAGATCTTTTTCAGGGACTAATAATTTTCATGTAATAATATTTACTATGGAATTTAATTTTGTGCTGTTCTGAAAATTCTTTGGAAAATTCAAGGAACCCCACAACATCTACTACTTGAAAAATTCAAGCTTCGTTTTTCTAAATACTAAGATCTTTGTATAAATATGTGTGTTTAAAACAGTTTGAATCACAGAGCTAGTGGAAAGGAAGGCACATTGTACTTATGATTGGGAATTTGCCTTCTGCCTATAGTTTATATTCAGACTGAATTCTATTCCTGACACCTCTCAAAGAAGAGTAGGACTGATCTGGAAGACTGAAGACATCTTATGTAACATTTGTGGTACCGATATTAAAACTGTGTGATGGTGCAATCTTTGTGTTTAAAACTTTGTGTTGAAAAACTGGGGAGAATGCCCAGAATTGCAACATTCAAGTATTAAAGAAAGCCTTACATAGAATTAGGGGTTCATTTGTGTAGGTTATAGAGGACAAAAGCCTCAGAGGTCATTTGATAATGGCGCATAAGTCATTTCAAAAGAGGAAGACTGTGTCTGCTAAAGCGCTCTTTACTGGAGGAAGGCTAGAAAGAATGACTGAAAACTGAAGCTAAGCTAATTTGAATGGGAAACTAAAATATGAATTCAGAAATTTGTTAAAGAACAGCCCAGGTGAAGGATAATATTTTTTGTCTCTTGGTGCCTTCAGAGCAAGGCTAGTTTCCTTTCTGAAAGACTTCAGAAATTGTCTTTAAACCTATCATATTAATTAAATATGTAATGATTAAATTAGTTAATTATTGCGGCTTCTTTTTATCCAGGATTTAAAAACAGAGGGTGTAAAACAAAAATGAAATTTTCACTAGCATCGAGGTACTCCAAGAAACTCCAGGATATAACCTTATGTGTTCCACTCTGCTTCTCTTGTCTTAAGCTGCAACTGGTCAGACTGTCTTTTATTTGATTGTTCCAAAACAGAAATATAAGAGGTCACTTTCTGTTATAAAACACTGAACTGAAGCAAAAGACATCATGCCTCCAACCTCAAGAATTCATAATCAAACTCTTACATTGTGCTTGATTCTGTCAGTATATCCTTTCATTTTGTGTTAATTTTTATAATTTTATTTCTTAACAATTATCCCTGTTTAGTAAAATACAATCTATATATGTGATGTTAAGTAATAATCTTACTGAATTTCTTTTTCAGAGTAATTTATAAGTTGCTGGCTTCCAAAAGTGAAAGTATATGGGTGCAAGCTTTGAAGGTCCTTGGATATTTTCTTAAACATTTGGGTCATAAGTAAGTGTGGGTTTAAAATTTTTAAGTTCACAATTCTTCTTGTCTTTTTTTCATGGTTGCTGTATATTTTTGACAGTCTTTAGAAATTACTTAAAATTCTTTGGTTTTCTGATTAATAATTTGCACACGGTTACCTTTGTACATTGGGATGAAATGGATTTTTCCAGTTAACTTGCTATTACTATTATGTTTGAAATGATACATTGTATGTCTGCAGAATAGATGATCTGCTGAAACTCAAGTCTTAAATCAATGGAAAAACATTTTCTAAAAATACATTTTATAACTGTGTATTGCATGTTCAGAGCTAAGGTTAACAGGAAACATATGAGTATGATCAAAAATTCACTTTGAAATTATCAGGGTCATTGAAATAAAACTTTCAGGGCAGTACTTTTAAAAATAGCTTTAAAAGAATGGGAAAAATTAAATAGCACAATATGTTATTGACATGGGAAAGTTTCAGAAGGAAAAGCAAGCAAATCAAACTAGTGCTATTTAAAAAAGGAGGTAAGGACATACCTTGGTGCAAGAAATACGTGGAAAATGTGACAGCAAGAAATAATCACATTTAAAAAGACCAGATGCCACAAAATAGGTGTTCTTAGTCTCATCTTTCATATTATGGTGCCAGGAAAGCATTACCAACAGGCAGTGCCGTGTTACCTGCTGTTGCTCACTTTCCCCGTCCGCATGTGGTGTTAGGCTTCCTGCTGGGGTTAGCCCAAAATGATATTTCATTGGAGGATAAAAATTACCCGTGTGCTTCACAGGACACTTCAGCCTGCTTAGAAGGGAAAGGAGGTAGGAGTTGAGCCAGAGCATGGTATTGCTAGGCATGATTTTGTCAGTGAGATCGATAAAGTATCACTGTATAATTGAGAGACAGTTAGCTGAGAATGCGCTCCTAAATGGGATTTTTTCTTTTGGGATCCTGCCAGTCGAATAGCGTGCTGGGAATTAATAAAGCAAATTGATAGTCCACTCAAGAATCTCCAAGGGCTTATCAAACATTACTTACTAAAAATCATTCACATTAATAGGAGTTGGATTAAGTAAGATACACCGCATGGAGGTTTGACTTGTCAGAAGCCTGGGTGTGTCCAGATAAGTAGATTTGTTTAATATATTTGTAATTTTCCAGAAAATCAAGTAGCAAACTACAACAGTGGAATGTTACAGAAAAAGAAAAGAGAGAGTTTTCAGAAACTGAAATTTCACTTCCCATTCCTTAGCATCTACTTGCAATTATGGATGTATCAGTGTAGTTTCCATTGTTTACTGAACCTATGTACTTAACCCAGTTTAATTGTGTGGGGTTTTTTTTTTTATGTAATTGGAGTAATTGAAACACACTTGAATATTCTGTGTAACTTTCAAAGTTTTTTTTAAATTTTCAGATCTCCAAACATCTGCAAATGTGCATATTCTGTGTAGATTTCAGCAAATAAAAATTCCACCCCCACTTCCTATCTTACGGCTATTGCTTGTGAGGCGTTCCTATTTGTGCACATACATATGTGTGCATACACAGGATTTTTTTAAATTGAAGTCAACTACAGGAAATTCTAAGCAAATATAAAATTATAAACTACATAACATTATAAAGCACTTATATTTCTCTTTCACAGTGCAGGAAGTGGGCATTGTATTTCAGTATACTAAAGCACAATTGCACAATGAGATGTTACGTGATTTATGAAATCTTAACCTATACAATATTATAAGAAATGTGTAAGTACAAAACCAAATAGCATTTCTGTAGCTCATATATATGGACCACAGATGAAGCTATAGAGTGGAAGTAACTGATTCTCAAGAGAAGTGACCAGTAAAGTGTTAGATGAGGACCTGAATAACTTAATTGATTTTTCTTTGTGATCCGTGATGATAGACTAATTTGTCTAACCTTAACAGTTGACAAAATCCTGTTCTCTTCCTTCTCTGCTGTATTTGATTCTTTCTATGCCACCACTTGAAATCTTAGTCCTTTGTTTACTTCTGGTTTTTATCTGCACTTTTAAACCTTCCAATGAAATTCCACTTTCGTCTGCTAAATCATAGCATACAAGGCTGAATACCTGTAGGTTTTCTCATAAGTAACTCATGAACTCCCTTCTGTGCACAGAGGAGTACACACTGTTGTAAGCTGTTGCCACTCTGTTGTGGTTATTTGAAAATTACAATAATATGTAATTTCACAAAGTACTAGAATGAATCTGCATACTTCAAACCTGTGTTATTTTCACTGGTAATCATGAAAAGACAGTTCCTTAGCTTTCAAATGCCTAAAATTTTCAGAAACTTTGCTGTACCTTATCTTAGTTCATATTTTTCTTCTGCTTCAATACAGATTGTTAATTATTTTGAATAATGATTTTTATTTCATGTTCATTATACTAGTAAATAAATTTCATGATGCAAAGTATGAGAAGGATTACACCTATTTATGATGTTATCTCCAGTTTTGGAGACAGATGAAATTCACTGATAGGAGCTACTTTCTTCTCCACTTTTTAAGATTTCAGTAGTTTTGGATCCTAGATATGAAATCCACTTCAATCACATGGAATTTCATAACCTTTCAGGGTTTTATTTGTTTTGCATTGCAACATGTGCTATTCCAGGATTTAATTATTTTGGCTGTGTGAGAGAATGTTATATGAAGGTGGTTCTGATAAATCTGTTTATATTAGTATTAACACATACAGATTGCTTGAGCAGGGAGGTTGGAGCAGATGACCCTCTGTGGTCCCTTCCAACCTGACCCAATCTGTGGTTAATGTTGGAATATTTGAAGTTGGATTGTCCTGAGTCCTTGAGAGAGTGATAAAGTCTGTTCTTTTGTGATTGCATTTTAGCCAGCCTGTGAACATCTTGAACTTTCTTAGCTGAGTAAGATAGAAAGGTATTACTTTGTCTTTTTCCACTGTGAAAATCATAGAGGTTGAGAAAGGTGTATGGTTTGTTTTATGCAAAATCCCATCTTAAATACATTATTCCTGTCTGAGAACCTTTGTGTATTGCTATAATTGCATTCATATTGGAAAGTATCGTAAATGATGTTTATTTCTTAATATTTACAGAATAACAAGTGTTTTAGTACAACCGCAAAATAGTTGGCTTTTGGGGTTTTATTTTGCATTTACTTAAAATGCTCAACATGCTTTGCATTTGCCTAATATTTTTGTTTTCTCTTACAGACGAAAGGTTGAAATCATGCATACTCATAGTCTCTTCACACTTCTTGGAGAAAGGTTGATGCTGCATACAAATACAGTGACCGTTACAACATATAACACACTTTATGAGGTACAAATTACTAACATAAAGGTCTCTGTTGCAAAAAATATGACTTTAAAATATCTGTGCTTTACAAGATTCTCAAGACTTTTGAGAAAATTTTAGAAATGTTAAGAAAGGATTTCTTGATTCAAGATGTACTTTGCCATGTTTTAGATGTTTTTATTAACAATGTCATAGTTTTAACACAAGCACTATAAAGCTTTCCACTTGCGATGGAAGAGATCCTGTTACTTAAACTGTCCATCGCTTTCCACAAAAAAACAAAAAAAAACAAAACAAAAAAAACCCCAAAAAACAACAACAACAAAAAAAAACACCCCCCCCCCCCCCCCAAAAAAAAAAAAAACCCAACCCAAAAAACCCACCACCAAAACAAATTACTGCAGATCTCCAGTGGCTCTTACTTTCTCCATTGTTTCGAGGAGTCTGTTTCCATTGAAATGGAAAACACTGGAGTCAGAGATGTCTCTTTCTCTCTTTTCCTTTTGCTTCCTTTTCTGTTTCCATGCCATTCCTTTCAAGTTTACAAAATTCTTTTTTTAACTATGCCAAATGATAAGCAAACACAGCCACTTTTATGTACCAGATACTGCTTCAGGGGAGTGGGTATGACCTCATAGCATGCAGCTGTTTTGCCAGGTTCTTGTAGAAACTTGCAATATCTGTAAATCTTATGGGCTAGAAAGATGAGAAATATGAATGAAACATCTTTAAGATACCATAATTATATATGTAGCCAGCTAGCTAAAGGGTTAGTTAATCAGACATTGTACAACCATGAAAATCTTGATCTATGAGTAGAGGAATTGCTTTATTTCATTCTTCAGGTATTAAATATTTTACCTAACTTTTTTATATGAAGTTACAAAGGCAAATGCTCTTAACAAATATAAAAATGAAAAAAGAAATGTTGTAGTGTTTAATTAAAAGTCATAAAAGGAAGTTGATCTTCTGTTTTAGATTTTGACAGAACAAGTATGCACACAAGTTGTTCATAAACCGCACCCAGAGCCAGATTCAACAGTGAAAATTCAGAACCCAAGTAAGGACAATATATTGTGTTTGTATGATAAATGTATCACCTAGAGGTTGTGGGGGTTTTTTCAAATAATTTGATTCAGAAAGGGAGAGCAATTCCTTCATGTATCCTAAATACATATGGCTTTCTGTTACTGCTTACATTACTTGCTGTCACCAACTATTTCTTTTTTTAAATGTTGTTAAAGTGCTTTACATAACTAATTTATTCTTTCAAAGTGATTCTTAAGGTGGTGGCAACGCTGTTAAAAAACTCCACGCCAAGTGCAGAGCTGATGGAAGTTCGACGTTTGTTCTTATCTGATATGATAAAACTGTTTAGTAATAGCCGCGAAAACAGAAGGTAGGTCACTACAAATAATTTTTTCTCATCCTTAATTTCTGGGTAATAGCAACCTGTTATACTCTGTGTAGAGTTTAAACTCTTTAATAAATGAAATATGCTTAAATTTAATAGGCTTGTGGTAACTTTTCTCAGTTCAGCAACTAATACTGGATTCTTCTGTTTAGAATATAATTTAGATTTTTATTAATAATGAAGTATTTTTAAGTTTATTCCTACACTGGGCTGAAGTTCAGAGAAGATGTTCCTCGCATCTTAACCATCATAATGTTAAAATAAAAAAGCTTTGTTTGGATACATTTTGACCTAATTATTTCACTTTAGATGTTTACTTCAGTGTTCAGTGTGGCAGGACTGGATGTTTTCTCTGGGATACATTAACCCTAAGAACTCTGAAGAGCAGAAGATCACTGAGATGGTTTACAACATCTTCCGTATTCTCTTGTATCATGCAATAAAATATGAATGGGGAGGCTGGAGAGTGTGGGTGGATACCCTTTCTATAGCTCATTCCAAGGTAAGAAATGGCTCGTGGATGGCTTTTTTTAACGCCAGTAGCTTCCCCAAAGGGACAAGCAATATAGTAAGAGCTGTAAAGTGATTTAGTGCCATCTGGTGGCTATTGCTATTCATGTCAAGGTGGCTTTTTTTGTCAACACGTCGTAAACTGTAGGTAATATGTAGTTAAGATTCTTGTTAATCTTTATCCAAGTTCGTGTAGCTTATAATGAGCCACATAATCTGTTCTTTTCTTTCTAAGGTCACGTATGAAGCTCACAAGGAATATCTAGCAAAAATGTATGAAGAGTATCAAAGGCAAGAGGAAGAAAACATAAAAAAGGGGAAGAAGGGGAATGTGAGCACCATCTCAGGTCTTTCCTCGCAGACAACAGGAGCAAAAGGTGGAATGGAAATTCGAGAGATAGAAGATCTTTCACAAAGTCAAAGTCCAGAAAGTGAAACAGATTACCCCGTCAGTACAGATACAAGGGACTTGCTCATGGCTTCAAAGGTGTCAGATGATGTGCTTGGAACTGCTGAGAGACCCGGGGGAGGAGGAGTGCATGTGGAAGTTCATGATCTTTTAGTTGATATAAAAGCTGAAAAAGTAGAAGCTACTGAAGTAAAACTTGATGATATGGATTTGTCACCAGAGACACTGGTAACTGGAGAAAACGGTGCACTTGTAGAAGTTGAATCTCTTCTAGATAATGTATACAGTGCAGCTGTTGAGAAGCTCCAAAACAATGTTCATGGAAGTGTGGGTATTATAAAGAAGAATGAGGAAAAAGATAATGGTCCATTAATAACTCTGGCTGATGAGAAAGATGAACCTTCTACTAACAATACCTCATTCCTCTTTGATAAAATACCTAGTCAAGAGGAGAAACTTCTACCTGAACTTTCAAGTAATCACATTTCTATTCCAAATGTGCAAGAGACACAGATGCATCTTGGTGTTAATGATGATTTGGGATTGCTTGCACATATGACGAGTAGTGTGGATATAACTTGTGCTTCAAGTATAATAGAGGACAAAGAGTTCAAGATTCACACAACTTCAGATGGAATGAGTAGCATTTCTGAGAGGGAGTTGTCTTCATCATCTAAAGGATTAGAATATGCTGAAATGACTGCCACAACTCTTGAGACAGAGTCTTCTGGTAGCAAGACTGTACCTAGTGTTGATGCAGGAAGTATAATATCAGATACAGAAAGATCTGATGATGGTAAGGAAGCAGGGAAGGAGATACGGAAGATCCAGACAACTACCACAACCCAGGTAAATTTCAAGTAGCCATGTACATGTCTGGGGTAATCACTGTTCATTGATGTGAGATAAATTAGTATGAGAGCTGAGAGATATTTGAAGTGTATTTCTTCAGTTATATGAAAAGTATCCATTTTCCAGGCCTATTTGCCTTGAAAATGCTATAGTGTGTAAGGATTCTGAAGTCTTTCTTGTCCGTGTAGAAAATATGTATTACAGTTGTTCAGAAACTCCAGTATGTAATTAAAGATTGGTTTTGAGGGTGTTATCAGGTGGAAGAATTGAAGAAAGAATTCACTACCCTCAAGATTTTACTAGCTGACTACATGTCTGGTATGTACACCAATATTTATCTTCTAGGATTTTAAAGTCAAGCAGACTTACTGCAACTATCAAAGAAGAAGCAAACATAAATTACAAAAGTTGTTCTGCCCAGTACTGTGTAATGTCTACCAAATTGTCAGAAGAAAGAGTTTCAGAGACACACTCAAGGACACTCAAAGTGCATGTCATGTGATGAAAGAATACAGATCAGCCTGCCTGCTTGGTTCTTCACGGCAACTACTTTCAAAAAAACTCCAATTAATGGAACTTTTAACTTATTCAAACAACAACCTGTGGTTTCGCAAAGGGATAATTTTCCTTCCAAAAAAAACCCCACCCCAAACCATTGAAACTACTAAGTTCTTACATACAGAAAGACCTCTCACTTCTCAGTCTCTTTTTCTATGATAAGAACCTCTATTTTTAAGAGAAAAACAGATAGAGCTCTTGCATTCCCTAGGCAGGTATTACAAAAAACAGTTGGAGGTTCTCTTGTGTTTTTTCATAATTCATAACATCTCCGACACCCTATCAAGCCTTTGTTTAGAGATCCTTATATTTAAAAGCATTCTATGTAATTAGGAAAAGCCCCTGAAAGCTCTCAATAGGAATAGTATTATCTCTTACTATCAGTCTCCACCTTGTTTTAAGTCTTAAAATTAATGATTGTTAATACCATGGAAATTGGAAAGTGGAATGAAAGGATGATAGCAAGAAAAAGAGCAGTCATGTTTGGGGATTTTTGTTTGTTTGTTTGTTTGGTTTTTAATGTGTACTTTTGTTTAAGGAGTAAAAGATAAATGGAATGCTAATATTCATTCACTATATATGTATATGCACTTGTAAACACAGTGAGTTTGTAAGGCAAATCTTTAATGGAAAAGATAATCTGACTGAGTAGTAGCTACTGTAGATAATCTGATTTAGTACTAGCTACTGTAGGAAATCCTGTTGGTGTGGCTTTGGGACTTGTCTGGATTTTAACCAATTTGCTTGATATATTTCACCTAAAAACAGTTGAATTGTAAAAAAGTCAATTCCTCAAGCCTGTAATTATTTGTTAGGATTAAAATGATACGTAGATCTTAATGAACTATTATCAGATCACTGTAACATAGAAAATACAAAATACTTTCCAAATATTTTCTTCTTAGCTACTCAAAAAATTCATCACATATTGTTTGTATCTGCATATTACTTACAAAATGTGTACTCATCAAGAGTCTGACTCTAAAAGTTAACTCCCTTGATTATCCACATATTACTTAAAATACAGTAATTGCCTACTAAAATCAATGACAAACTACAATGAATTGATTAAAACATGTATCCATTGATATATCTTTTAAATAATTTTCTTAGAAACAATTATCAACTGAGCAACCTGCAGAATTGTTATCTTGGGTGTTTCAAAATACCCTATAAACTCTAAGCTCTCCATGGGTAAATACTTTTTCTTAAAATGAAGTTAACCTTAATGAAAAAAGAAATTGAAATAGGTATTAAATAAAGCATAAATAAAAAATTATTGTTTTCATTAGTAATGAACAATGCATTTTTACAATGGAGTTTTCATTGCTGCGTTTGTGGTAACTGCCCCATTAGATGTGATCTCCCTGACACCACTGAAAATGATGTGAAGACAAGCCACCTAAGTGTAGGTAGCTGGGTTTCATGCAATGGCGATTCACATCAAAGCCCATTCTTGCCCATATGGTATTATTGGTGTGTGCATCAAAAAGGCAGGCAGCAGGGACAACCACAAAACCACAGCTGAAATGCAAAGATTAAATTTATTTCGCTGCCTCACTAACCGGAGCATCCTGAAGCAGCACGGGGGTAGAGACACCCAAGCAGTAGCACAGACAGGCACTGTTAAGCTCAAGCCATCCTGACATGTGGCGCTTCTGCCGTTTGCACCCATTTGTCAAGGGCTCATGCACATACAGTTTAATGTCATGCTGTGATCTCCCCTGTGCTTCTTCTGGTCACTGAGCTTTGATCCCTCTCCCAAAACAGGGAGATCAAGCATGTCTATGAGAGAGCCTCCAAGTCTCTGTAAACACCTCTGTTATCTCTACACAGAGATTCCGCTTCTCAAAACAGACAGAGAATAAACAGCAGTAGCCATAATATATGGGGTTTCCCGCATTGATATTCTCCAGGCCTCGGCATTCCCAGCTGCAAGATCACTTGAGTGAATCTACCACCCTCCTCGCTGCTCTTCTGCTTTTAGTCCTTTTCTCCCAACAAGTGGCTAGATAAAAGCACTCAGGTTATGGTACAGTTATGATACTATTACTGCTACTGACACGACAGCTGCCCGTAGCTGTCCCCAAGAAAAGGGTATGCAAACGGAGTTGCTAACCTCAAATTCTCTGAAGACAGATCTGCAATCGGGTCCCCACTTCATCAGTAAGAAGCAAGCTGTCTTTTGTTCAAGTTGACTGAAGGAAAGCAAACAGATTGCACAACAGAGATGGGAACTACTGCTTACTTCTAAGAAGAGTTAATACCTTTATCAATAACAGATCTAATAGGATGAATATTAAATTCATTCTTTCCTAT
The DNA here is from genome assembly GCA_013396735.1 of Grallaria varia. Classification (NCBI taxonomy): domain Eukaryota; kingdom Metazoa; phylum Chordata; class Aves; order Passeriformes; family Formicariidae; genus Grallaria; species Grallaria varia. The sequence continues at coordinate 46,627 of VWZG01005243.1, forward strand.
ATTCCCAACTAGGAAAGACTGAAAATAGAGTTGAAAGAAGATGCATGCAAAAAATTTCAACCTTAGATAAAGAAAAAAGAAAAGCATCATTTAAAGTTAACTCTAAGAAAAACATTAGAAATGAAAGCAACAGTAACCATTTTGCTCCCAATAGGTCAAACTGAATGAAGGAAACCTGCCCTGCTCTCAAAATGCTGGCTACAGGAGATCAAAATCTGACTCAAGATATAGGAATCTTTTCAGCTCAACTCCAATGCCATATCCATTTTTACATTGATAGCAGAAATGTTTTGTAAAATTCTCTTTTGCTTTTAAATGTCCAGATTTGAAGTAGTACGATGAGATTGGGAAATTAATATGCGAGCAAAGCAAGTAAATTTTCTATTTTGTCAGTTTAGACTATTCTAAAGTGACTTTAAAGTAACTTCAATGATCAAACTTTGTATTTCTCACTTTTGGAGATGTACATTGTAGTTATGGTTGTTTTGAATATTTACATCAAGTCCAGTGATAATGTTTGGGGTTTGCTACTTTTCCCTTCACTGTATATCATATCATATCATCCTATCAGATCCTCCAGGTGTATCTTTATTTTTGTCTTTAATCACCAAGTAGAAATACTCATGACTATGTAGGTATTGAAAAGGAAAGAAAGTGACATCCACCAGCTTTTGGGAGAATCTAGAGATCGTCCTGAGGATCCATAAAGATGTTAACGAAACAACAAAGTGTAACAATATTGGCAGAAATGAGATTTGGGAGACTAGACTTAATTCTCTAATGATCCTGAAAAATGAGGAGCTGTCTAAAAGCACACTGATTACTTGAAGCCACTGCTGTGTAGTTTGTCTATGTTTTGATCTAAATCTTCAAAGAAAATTGTGTTATCCGCACAAAAAGATAGTTGTTTCCTATAAACAAAGTCTTGCCACTTGTGACCTTGTATGTGCTACATTTGGTCTTGTCTGTAATACTTTAAGTGAAGAACTTTAGTATAAAACCTTGGTGAGTATCTGAAAGGGAGGCCAGCCATAGCCTCTTGGTGCTGATGGATTTGTGTTGGAGCAGCTCACTTACTGAAGGATACTGCCTGCCTCGGAATATCAGTATCTCCTCTAGCTTGTTGCCAAGTCATTTTAGCCTATCCTTTCTCAAATTCTGCATTGCATTCAAAAACAAATAGCTAAAAGTTAACGTGATTTTTTTAATCTCTTGATGTAGGCAGTACAGGGTCGATCTGTCACCCAGCAAGACCGGGATTTGCGTGTTGATTTGGGATTCCGAGGAATGCCAATGACAGAAGAGCAGCGACGACAGTTTAGTCCGGGTCCACGCACAACTATGTTTCGTATCCCAGAGTTTAAATGGTCTCCCATGCACCAGCGGCTCCTGACAGACTTGCTTTTTGCACTAGAAACAGATGTACATGTTTGGAGAAGGTAAGTGATTGTTTCTTTGACTCCTGATTTTTGTTTCCATCAGCAAAGAAAAATTAGACATTTTGTAGGGAGGATGTTACTGGGATAGTGGGAAGGGAAAGAGGTGCTGTTAGCTGACGTGCCCTTCTGTATCTTCTATCCCTTCCCATCCTGTAACTTTTCACAGGTAACAATTTCTGTTTTCTTGAGGGATTGTATAGCTCATACATACCTTACTAAACTGAGCTGCTCATTCAGTTTATGTTTAACATTATTATCTACTGCTTCTATTCCAGACATGAGGACAACTTGTGTGTCTGCTAATGGCCATTTTCTTAACTGATCGATTGGAAGAGAGCTTCTCTACCTGCAAGCCTTATAAATAAAACTTCTTTCCTATTACATTTTCTAAGGAAATGCTCTTTTTATTGACAATTTTTATTCTTTTTTTTTTACATTCCAGATCCTGCTTGGGGTTAGCTTTGATTGTTATAATTCATGACAGCAATGTGATTTCCTAGGATTTTTGTAGATAGTAATAGAGATACATGATAAGTATCATACAATAGATACAATTTAATCTAATCTCCAGTACAGAATAGTTCTTTTTCAGACAACCTGAGCAGAGTTATATCAAAGGAGAAATTTGTATTGCATTTAATTTCCAGTTTGGTGACCTGTTTTGTGATACTCACTTGGAAATAGAAAATTTTGATACTTTTTTTTTTACGAAATACATGTGAAGGGATTGTACTTTGTATTCAGTTAATGCTTGAAAATTCAAGTTCAGGTTATGTATTTGCAACTGAAGCCTTTAATTTTTGTTTGCTGGCTGACAACAATGTTCTTTTGTGGAACTTACATACTTACAGACCAGAGTATTTCTCAGTGTTTTCACACAGGGGTTTAATATTTTTGGGGAGCAACTCTTTCATGGGACAATTTCTCACCAATTAGGAATTGCTGAGATGTCACCTAATCTTACTAATGTCTTTGGTTTGCAAAGTTATTGTTAATAGTAAATTTAATTCCAGTTAATGAAGTTAGCATGGCCATATCTTATTGTAATATTATCAAGTTTCTCCTTTAAAACAGTAGTTGTTGTTATCATTAGGTGTTATCAAGGGCGCTTCAAATGGTGCTTGTGCAGCATAGTGAGCTCTTAATGTTAAACATTTGCTTTCATGCTGCTTGTAGCAGAACTGTCTGTGAATTTAAGTACTAATTGATGGGAATAAAAGGTGACGAACCATTGTTCTCAACTGAGTATCTGAATCTATCCTTGTGTGAAAATAGATGGCAATCAATTTGGTCATTAGACTAGTCTTGTTCATATTTTTAGACAAATTAAATGCAAATTTTTTAGACCAAATTTCTCTCTTATATCAAGAAGCTTTCACAATCTGGAATAAATTTATCTAAACTTTTATTTTAATTGTTTTTAATCCATCTTTTCTTCTGTTCTTGCAGTCACTCCACAAAGTCGGTGATGGACTTTGTCAATAGCAATGAAAATATTATTTTTGTACACAACACAATACACCTCATTTCCCAGATGGTAGACAATATTATTATTGCTTGTGGAGGAATTTTACCATTGCTGTCGGCAGCCACATCCCCAACTGTAAGTACAATATTTCCACCTAGTGGTCGTATTAGAAATTGTTTGTAATAGTGCAAACCACTATTTGCAGCTGACCTTTCTTCTTTAGGGGCTCCTGTTTCCCTCTCTGCCAATTTCTTCAAAAAATTTAAATTGAAATCAAAACTTTTACATTTTGATATAGATATTTTTTATAATATTTTGCATTTTATCATTCTAATTTTATCAGAGAAGTAGTACTAAGTAAGAATAATATTTCACAGGTATTTAATATTTCATTTAAAGGAAGACCATTAGGACAATGATTTCTATGAAAAAGTGAATGCTTTATGATGGCTACTCATTGATAGTCATGAATCTGTTTTGCATGGCCTCTATTTGTTTGCATGTCAAATGATACCAGAATTCATCCCCTCACTACTGTTTACTTCTTTTTCAGTAGGTCCTTTCCCCCTATTTCTTTTTTTTTTTTTTTGTAATCTTGTATTGAAAATAACTGATATTTTTATCCACTTCAATATTCTTAGGAACTTGTAAGTTTTTAGCAGATCACAGTTCAGGTAGGCAAAGTAGTTTCATGAAAGAGGCAGAAATATTTTGTAAATATCACATAATTGACAAGAGTAAATACAGTATTTGAGTGTGATTCCTTGTCTGTGTATATAATATCTATGACTATTCCTTTCATACTAATTTTTTTTTATATTGAGCATCCTGTAAACATCTATAGTTAGTAGTGGTCTTTGAAAGGGAAACAGTGAGACTCTGAAGGGAAAAGAGGCTCCTGAAATGTGGCTAGTAAGCATTAAAGGCTAGAAATGTATTTTGGCAATAAAAGCTCGATTCCTTGTTCTAGACATTCAGCAAGTGAGATTACTTTAATTTGCCTCTACTCCTAGTTAGCTAGCAAAAAAACTTTTTTTGAATTATTTTGTTTGACAGGTATGAATGCATGGGCTAGAGATTGGCTGAACTTTACTAAACATGAATATGACTCTCAGACAGGCAATTCCATATTTTCACTGTGTTAACTGGAAAAATATTTGCTATAAGTGAAAGACTTTAATTGTCTCTAGTCACAAGAATGACATCAAGGTCCTGATTTTGCAAGTGCTTCACTGTAATTATTGAAAAATTTGAGAGAGTGCACACTGAGACATCTTGAAATGTAGGCTGTAATATCAGTCTTTAGATAAAAGGACATTGGGAGATATTTTTTGAAACAAACTTTTTAGGCATCATTTGAAAATGATGATGCTTTGACATCTTTTATATAAAATAGGCACAGCATTAATTAGGCAGCAATTCCACTAAATGGCGCATGTGGGTTTTAGCTCTTATCCTGGTTTATGATACTGCAGAGCTATTCCGTGGAATAATCCTTTGGAGGTTCACCATTTCCCTCTGTTTATTCTGAATGGTATATGTGTGTGTGTGTGTATAGACATTGCTGATACAGCTTTATAAATTACACATCTATTTGTCGAAATAGTGTGTTGATGCTGCCAGGCTACAATAGCAATGATTTTCATATATTGATACAAAAGAGTACAGTTTTCAAATTTGTGTATTATGCATGCTTTTCTCCACTATATGAGGACTTTGTGTATTACCTGAATGCTCTTTTTTTTTTTCTCATTTGTTTAGGACAATAAAATAAAAATAAATTGTGAAGTAAAGTAATTCACTAAAAGATCAGTAGTTGGCTTCAAGTTGAATTAATCCTACTCTATGAAATTCAAACAAAAATAAAAAATACTTTTTTTCCAAATGTACAAAGAGGGTCAGATATAATTACCAAAATCACAAATTACTCTCACCTCATCTAGATGATGATTGGTAATCACTTCGACCTAGCAGAGAACTTCTTCCCTTCCATTCAACTCCATTCCTGTTCCATCATTGCCCATCCATGAATATTAGCAGGAAGAGGGGTTTATTCATCACTGTGACACATACAAAGAGTGCAGCACATCCTTCCTCCTTCTTAGAGAAGGTACTCTCCTTCAGCATTGTTCTGAATCACAGTTTTGAAGGGAGCAGATGCCCTGTTGGGCATCAGGCTCCTTGTGAATATCCATCATGTGATGAATGAGAAGGAGTTTGATACTGCTTCTCAGTCTTCTAGTACTTGTGTATCCTTGAACTTCTGTGGAGAAAGTGAATGGATTGCTGGTTCAGAATATATCTCTTCTCAGGCTTGAAAGGGCAAAGTAGTGCAGCACTAGCAATCAGTTACAAAAGACTCTTACTCTCCTCCTTCCAATAGCTGCTAACTGGAAGAGAAAAGATGTTTGAAACTGGAAGATTTATATGATGTCTCCACTGCATAAAAACACTTAAAGCAGGTCTGCTAGTGACACTCTGCCAGAGTAGTGCTCAATGGACTTAAGAGCCAAAAGGTTTTCTTGCTCACTGATTCAAAGACTCACAGAATCACAGAATGGTTGTGGCTGGAAAGGGAGTGCTGAAAGTCATCTGCTCCAGCATCCCTGCTCAAGCAGAGCCCCCTAGAGCTGGTTGCCCAGGACTGTGTTCTGGCAGCTTTTGACAGTCTGTAAGGACAGACTTCATCACCTCCCTGAGCAAACTGTGCCAGTGCTCAGTCACCCTCACAGTGGAAAAGCATTTCTTGATTTTCACGTGGAACCTCCTGTGTTTTAATTAATTACATTAATGAATGGGGGTTTATCCACAAGATACAGAGTCCAAATTTTGCAGTGTATCTCTTGAATCCCTTCCAGCCACAACCATTTTGTGATTCTGTGTGATTTTGTGATTCAGTAATTTAAAGTGGGCATGGTATTAGAAGCATTAGAAGCAGAAGTGCACTACCATTACAAAGGGAAGCTGTTCCCAGGTTACGTAAGCTGCCTCACCAGGTCAGCCCAAGGACCTGGCTACTTTAGCATTCTGCCTCCAACAGCGGCTGTTTGCAGCTGACATCAAAATACAGAAGTGTGAGCAAGCATATTGATTGTTCTAATAAAACTTCATTTCAGCATTTAGGATTTTAACAACTAGAGATGATGTTTGGGCTGTCATATTTAATAACCACTGAGGATTTTATCCTTCTAGACTTTATCTAATCTTTTTTGAAGCTACTTACGCTTTTAGCCTCCATAATATTCTATGGCATTGAGCCTGACAAATCAATTATATAACCTTTGCAGCACTTCTTGTCTTTGTTTTTTTTAAGCCTACTTAAATGCATAAAGATGTGTCTTACTCTTTTTGCTATGAAAGGAGTGGTTAATCATGTCTTTATTCAGCTCCATATCATTTATGACTTTGTAGGCTAGAGTCATATCTTCTGGTGTGTCTGTTTGAACCCATAGCATCTTTGACTTGTTTAGACTCTGATCCTCCACGTTTCTGTTCTGGGGAGCTTTTCTGGGGTGTCAAAATCTTCACATTTTGTAGCTCCTGTGGAATACATGTATTCAATTTATTTAAAAATGTGAGCTCATTTTACTTCATTTCTTCCTTCTTTACTTTCATGAATGCTGACTCTCCAATGTTGCCACCAAAAGCCCTTTGGGCCCATATTAAAATTTTAAAGTAGTAGTTCTTACTTATTTCTTCTTACTGGGTGTTATTTGTGGCGTAGGTCACATATTTACATCTCCTTATAAAAACTAATTTACTTTTTGGTCAAGAATAATGAGCTATGGGAGCAAAAAGACTATAGAACAGCGTCAAGGTCATTCCGCCTTTTATTTTCAGGATGATTAGAATAGGGTTGGAATTCAGGAAGAGATTAGGGTAAATTTAAGTATCCACTTGAAGTATTTACCTGTGGCCTAGATTTCTAGCCAGTGGAGATCTACTCAACAGTAACAAATGATTCAGCTATCTCTGATGTAAGCATCTACCAGATTCCTGTAGGGTCCAGCGACTGGAGTGGTTGTTAACCCGGAGTTAAATCCATCTTCTTTTTATGAGATAGCTTACTTATTTTCTAATGGAGACGATGAAACACATAGTTCCTTTTCACCCTGTCTCACAGTCCTACCTGTCCACAGTTCCTTTAGTTTGCTGTGTGAGTCCGAGTTCAAGCCTGGGCTGCTCATTCTTAAAACAGTCCTAAATTCTGTTGCAAAACTCTCTTCTCAACAATCTGCTTAGTTAGTTGTTCCTACGTGTGTCCTATTGCCTCTTATTTTTTTTAACGGCATTTCACGTACTTCTCATTAGTAGAATAGAGTATTAGGTGCTTGAATTAATTAAGTGTATTTGTAGAAGAGAACCAAGGATAAATTTAGAAAAAATTACTTTCAGAACATTGAAGCAATTGCAGTTTGGGGTTTTTTTTCTTCTGTGCAACAGATTCTGTATTGTATTCCCTCCCTTGCTAAAAAGCTGCATTGTCACAGTTTCTTTAAAAAGATGAATGTTTGGAGAGTTTCCCATTTCGAAAAGACTTTTTTTCCTTTGCATAGTTTGGATTTGGAGTGAAAAGGCATTTCTTCTGGGCTGGGTGGAAGATTACTCCATGATTCCTTGTCTGCTGGTAGAATGGACAGTCTTAGTTGTGGAATTTCCCCACTATTGAATTCTTGTAGTAGAAATCATTTGTCTTGTTGTTTTGGGGTTTTTTTTGTTCTTTGGTTGGTTGGTTGATTGGGTTTTTTTCAAGCCAAACTAGGAAGATCTGAATAGAAGTCTCGAAATAAGAATAGGAAAAAAAAAAGGAAAAAGTGCATTATTTGAGTGAAACAAACCACTTACAAATCTGTGAGAGACTCAAGAGTACAGAGAAGGTTAGATGTTTGTATGGAATACATAGGAAAGTTTACTGTAATCCACAATAATACATTCCCACAACTTTACATACTTCCATCAATTTCAGTTCTGTACTACCTCTGTCCCAGGTTCTATACAGGAACTTGCTTCAAATGCTGGTGTTTTTAAACTGTTACCAATTGTATATATGAAACAATTCGAAATCGAAGCAAATATTAACATAAAATTTGAGGCAGTTTTGTTGGTTTACAATGTAAATTGGAATGTGTTCCTCTTTTGATTCTGACGTCTTGCTTATTAAATTTGGGCTCTGAGATAACTCTGCCACAATTACAGGGAGGTTATAAAACATAAAATAATTGCCTTTTTTTTTTTCCCCTCTCCTTTCTATGGTGGAGGTCTTTTCAGCTTTTTAAAAAAGATTACAGCCAGAAGGATGATATTATTAAGATGGTGTGCAAACGTGTAAAAGGGGACCTGTCAGGAAAAACATTTGCAGAAGATGCTTTCTGTTAATAGAGGCTGGTTGCCAGATAAAACATCTTGTGTACAAGCTAACAACTGGAAGTAGTCATTGCTTACTACAAGAATAGCAGCTGCGACAAGGACTTGAGGACATTGAGAAAGGCAGAAGAAATTTGAGGAGTTTAAACATACGTGACAATTGAGAGTAAATTTCCAGACCACTTCCAATCAGTTTGTTTTTCCACTTATTCTCAGAAGTCTATAATTCAATTTTTTTTACTCGCAGAATTCAAAATATCAGCTCACAGATTGTGTTCTGAGGGCTCTTGGTGTTGTATGAACTGTCCACAAAACTCCATTAAACATTTAAAGATAGTCTCATTAGGTCTGTGGATTAAAAGCCAATTATTTCCTGTGTATAGTGGTGGCAGCATCATGTTCAGGACTCATATGGTGCCACAGGTGCTGTGTGATCTATAACAATTCTGACAATCACCAGTGTCACACTGATACAAAAATTGTCAGCTAGTAATTGAAATACAATAGCCACAGGTTAATTCCTGAGATGCATCCACCTACAAAAAGAGGAAGACTCATTTAAAAACTCTTTGAGCATGGTATTTTCTGTCCCAAAAGGAAAGTAAGCAGTTTGTCTCAGCTTGTGTTTCTTTCTGTTAGGTTAGATTTTTCCACTATTTAAATGACTGCAATACTGACATACTCTTGAAAATTCAGTTTCTTTCCCTTTTAAAAACAGAACCCGTGAAAACTTAAGAACTGTGATAATAAAGTTCTTCTACCTAAAACTAAACTGTAAAAATTTAAAGCACATATTTAACNCTATGGTGGAGGTCTTTTCAGCTTTTTAAAAAAGATTACAGCCAGAAGGATGATATTATTAAGATGGTGTGCAAACGTGTAAAAGGGGACCTGTCAGGAAAAACATTTGCAGAAGATGCTTTCTGTTAATAGAGGCTGGTTGCCAGATAAAACANCTATAACAATTCTGACAATCACCAGTGTCACACTGATACAAAAATTGTCAGCTAGTAATTGAAATACAATAGCCACAGGTTAATTCCTGAGATGCATCCACCTACAAAAAGAGGAAGACTCATTTAAAAACTCTTTGAGCATGGTATTTTCTGTCCCAAAAGGAAAGTAAGCAGTTTGTCTCAGCTTGTGTTTCTTTCTGTTAGGTTAGATTTTTCCACTATTTAAATGACTGCAATACTGACATACTCTTGAAAATTCAGTTTCTTTCCCTTTTAAAAACAGAACCCGTGAAAACTTAAGAACTGTGATAATAAAGTTCTTCTACCTAAAACTAAACTGTAAAAATTTAAAGCACATATTTAACTGAGTATTGGAATTTGAAGACTAACTCAGTCCAAGGGGCTTAGTAAATCTTGATATTTTTTCCCGTGGTTCAAAAACATTCTAGTATCTAGTTTGTTATTGGTTTCTGTTGGAGAAATCACACCCAAATGTAATATAATAATGAGCTATCTTGTGTTGCTTCCAAGAAAGGGGCTTTATGCATGAGGAACCAGTTTGCTTTTTGTGATTTATATTTGTTTTGTCAAAGCATTTTAAACATATTTGCCTCCTCATACAAAGATTAACTACTTTATTACATTTCAGTTGAATGGCTTGCTGTAAAATACTCATTTCTATATAATCAGTTAAAACATTACTTTTGTTTACATTGCTTCATAAAATTATTCTGTGTACTATAAAAAGATGTACATTGGTTTGAAAGAATCAGTGTTTACATGAACTCCATAATACAAGATTTAAAGTTTTCCTTGTGTGTAGCTATCTTTTAGAAGTCTTTATTTTGAATTGTTCATGCTGAGCTTAAATGTTTTGCTGTTCTAATTACAAATTAAACAAATGTATAATTCCACAATACTAATTTGTTTCAATTTACCTTGTATTTTTAGTTAACTTAAATAATTTTCTTTTTTCTTTTATTGTTGTGATCTGTTGTCTGTTTTGTCTGTTGCATGTCCAGGGTTCTAAGGTTAGTATTGCGGCTGTAAGTTTCAGTTTCTTGCATCTTCAAAAATACCTTATTTTTGATAATTTAATATTTTGGCCATTTTATTTTTGTTATTATTCCTACTATTGTTTTCCTATATCATATAGTATGATATGAATAGGAATATACTGGGTGTAATGATTAACTTTTCCTGCCATATTTCCCTCGAGTAACTTAATGCATGGTCAAGTATAATGCTGACTGTTAGCTACTTGACTGAATGTAATCTGGTCTGTGAGCTAATTGAAGTTATAAATGCAGCTGTCAACAGAAAAACTCTTTATGTCCTGAACATGTTACTCATATGGGAGGCTTGTTACAGCTCTAGAAGTACACTGAAATTGTAGTAGTTGTGAAATGGTGATTAGTACACTTTTCAAAGAGTTTTGGAGCTACCCCTATCTAAAATACTGCTCATACCTGAAGGCAGCTTGATCAATAATGAAGCTTATTTTTAAATGCTCTTAGAATGTCAATATGCTGTATTTAACAGGCAGAAGTGATGGTAAGTTTGGTATAACAAAAAAAGTTAGGTTTTTTTTTTCTTCCATCTAGCAGAGTTGTAGGGAGATTTGTAAAAGTAATAAGATTTTTTTTTTAATTGAAAGTTTTCAAAAGTCTTGGTACAAACACACTGAAGTGTTATGTTAAATTAATTTATTATATAACTTAAAGAAATTAAAAAAATAGACAATAGGTATTCTGAGATGTTTAAGACTATGATTGGCACAATAAAGTTGAAAAATCAACAGCAGGCAGTCAATAGGCTGCAAGCAAGCCTTTTTTTTTCCAGCATGAATTTGAAGTTTGAGTTTCTGTAACCACCAATGAGTTTTTCTAGCAGATTGTTGTGCAAATGTATTTTCTTTGGGTGAGTACTTTCAAAAATCATATTCCAGTCTGTTATAAAAAACCAGCAACCTATTTTTCCAAAATGTAGGTACACCGCACAAACTAAACAGGGCTGCCCTGGTTAAAGAAGATGGGCTGAAAAACCTTTCTTCTGAGAGTTGTCGTTTCAGTATTTTTCTGATCTTATTGGGCAGATCAGACTGATGACAGCCCTTCCTAAATCACTCATGTGACTGACATGTTACATCCTTAAGAGAAATTATATGAAGGGGTATCTATCATTGTGGTGACACATGCCTCCTTGTATCTTTCATCTTTCAAAACAGTTATTTCCTTAATACTGATTGGCACAGTTTGCACTTTTGCAATATTGGATGTAAAAATATTCTAAAAAGTAAGTAATGACTGAGGCAGAATTTTAGGAGTAGGCAAATAAAGGAATTTTTGAGTTTCTGCATTCTATTTCCTTTGGAAGAAAATGGCTTAAAGAGCACAATTTTTATACTTTTTTTTTTTTTTAGAAATACTTCCAGGCAAATTAATACAAATAAACAAGCACAATGAAAGTAGTACTTCTAAAAGGGACCAGACTCTGTGCTCAGATAGTGTTGCAATTGGATATCTTGTTGGCAATCAATAGGAATCAGCCACCTGAAAACAATTTTTAAAATAGTATTTAGGCATCTAATTCTAGACACGGACAAGTACTAAATTTCTGTTTTCCCCTTTGTCTAGATCCAGACATAAAGATGTTTAAACAGATATATATATATTTTATTTAGGCAGACCATTTCCTCACTTATTTTCACTGTTAGACACATGAATGTAATTGAAAACATGACTCTGGGCATCTAAGCATCTTTTTTTTGGAGAAAAACATGACCCCCTTTTAGCTTTCAAAAATATTAGCTTCATTCAGCCTTTTTCTGGGGCTTCCTACTAGGGAGAGTCCAACTCTGCACTGGGAAAGAAATGGGAGTGAGTGAGCTGCCCCCAGTTTCACCTGTCACATTTTTGCTTCCCCCCTGTTGTTCTCTGAGGGAGCAAACCTACTCTCTTCTGAGCTACAGGAGACTTGAACTCTGTCATGTTTCTATATGATTCATGAAAACAGGGCAAAACTGTCTGTTTTTTCCCACTCCACTCCTCACATTTATTTGTTTATCTAGAGCAATGTAAAAGCAAAAGCTATACGGAGAGTAATTCCTTTCATCCATTACCTGTCAGTTTGGATAGCGTATGGAACACTGTAAGAGTATGTTGCACCAATACACCATCCATTGTTTTACTATCTGCCCATACATTGTCTTTATGTACTAGCTAATAACTTCCTCATTTATATTACTTTTTCTCACCTACTACAGCATCTAAATGTAAACAATTTTCTCACTCTTCATGCTGTCTTTGAATTTCACTCGCAGCTTACGTTAATGGTGTCAGTATGAGATTTTTAAAAAAACTTATCAATGGATTGTCATTAAATATATCAATTTAGATTTCTATGTGTATATGCCATCTTTATATTTCAATTGTGTTCAGACTGTTTAATTCAATTATCTCCTTTTAAAGACGGAATTGGAAAATATTGAAGTGACACAAGGAATGTCAGCAGAGACAGCAGTAACGTTTCTCAGCCGTCTGATGGCAATGGTTGATGTACTAGTGTTTGCCAGTTCTCTGAATTTTAGTGAGATTGAAGCTGAAAAAAACATGTCTTCTGGAGGTCTGATGCGACAATGCCTAAGGCTTGGTAAGTCAGCAGACACTATGTATTAAATAATTACTTACAGATCAATGAGTTATGGATTGATCGAATGGTGACACTTGTAGGGAAGGACTTGTGGAGTATGATGTGATAAAATAAAAATCCCAGTTATTATTGATTTGATACATTTTTAAGGTTGATTCAATTTAATCACAAGAATGACAGGTCTGAAATTGTTCTTTCTTATGTATTTCAAGCTGTATATATTTGGGGAGAGTAAAATTATTAAATACGAGCAAGTAAACAGATAAATATGTTTTATCTTAAAACTGCTTTCCTACCTGCATGCTGCAGGTATTCTTATCCAAGTCTCCATGGACTTACAAGACTGTTTATAGGTTCTGTGAGGTAAAAAGCATGGGTTGCTTGTACAGATGCTGTAGACCTTAATATATGTTGCACCAGTAGGGCACCTCCCTTCAGTATTTCCTATTTGCTTTATAGTCTTACAATTAATGTAGGACATTTAAAAATTTATGAATAAGTCAAACTGTTCTACGCAAACTGTATCACTTTCTCTTATGAACATTGAATTTTTACTGTCATCTAGCATGATGATGATTTTGCTGAGGTTACTTCTCGCATACTTTTTCATCGCTGATCAATAACACGTGAGAGCTCCAATTCAAGGACTAATAATTTTTAAATTTCAATGTAGTGATATAGCAGTTACATAAAACATTTAGTTGTTCAACTAAAGAATGCAACTAATAAGTCACCATAATGCTTTATAAGTACTGAGAGAGTCTCTAGCGTGAGAACTGTGTTGCATTTACTAGTTAGATCAAACTAGATGTAGAGACTAGTCATTGATGTTCTGGATATAATAATGAGAAAATATTCTAATTTATGGTGTTTTCATTTCTTCTTTTTAGTTTGTTGTGTGGCTGTGAGAAACTGCTTAGAATGTCGGCAAAGGCAAAGAGAGAGAGTGAACAAGACATCAATAATTGGCAGTAAACCTCAAGATGCTCTTCAGGGTGTAACTGCAGCAGCAGCTGCCAAGGTAACCCAGGCTTCAGTTACAAGTTTGAACCCCTGCTTTTTTAGGACTAGAAAATAATTGTAACTGCCTTCTCAAATACCTGGCAAAAGCTTAGAGTTGCTATTAACTGGTTTAGGGTAAAAGTATGTGAGGGGGGTAATATGAAACAAGGGAAGTTTAATGCAGTAGTATGACTGGAGAAATTCTACACAGCTTTTTCACTCTTGATCTATTTCAAGAAGTCCCCTTACACTAATCATATATACCTGCATACCTTTTTTATTCTGTCAAGGCACTTGCAGTTTTGATGAAATCTTCCAATCACATCCTTATTGGTGGAACATCTGAGTCCCAGTAACTTCAACAGACTTTTGCATGCATGCATCCTAGGCATCAGAATTTAATATCTGATTTTAAGAATGAAGCTTATTGAATATTCAATTACAGCTTAGTTTTTCCAGTTTTGTTAATCCATTGTTCTTCCTTTTTTTTTTTTT
>VWZG01005243.1:67497-93307 GCA_013396735.1 Grallaria varia
CCAGTGTTTAAATAAGATACTGATTTTGATCTTAGTGATGCTTTTTTTAAATTATTGTTTTTTAATTTATTTTCATAGGGTAATATCTTTAGTTAAAATCTCTTTATGACTGTGAGACCCTGCTTGTCTCAGACACGTTACAGTATGTGATTAGTGTATGTTTCTTTTGAGTAACTGCAGCTGGTGACAAGTGCGGGTTACAAGAATTTTAACATCATTATACTTGATATGAAACTCTTTGGTTCTCATAATACAAAATGTTGAACTTTGCCTAGTTTATTGATGTTATTATATATAGATAAAACNTTGCAGGAAATACATTCTAGTTTCACTTACAAATGTTTGTAGACAGTAAAATAATGCTTTTTTTTTTACTGTTATTCAAATATTGTTCATAAGTTAGATGTTATCCTATGGTGCTTGAAGGTGCTTCCAAGGAAGGAAAAACAGTAGTACTCATTACTGCCATTTAACAATAAAAATGTGTATTTCTTTATAATGTTCTATACTTCTATATTTATGTTTCTTTCGAAGGTGATCCACGGGGAGGAGAAAAATTTATCTCAGCCCGTAGATTTACTCCTTATCATGTTTGTTGCAAGTGCTTGGGCTTATGCTCCTTCTTTCTGATAACTTTAAAAGAGTCTGCATTATTTATAAAACAGTCAGTGCTTAGTCAGACAATGCAGAACTTGCAAAACGAAAAGAAAGCTCTCTTCAATTTAGGTCATATATAGTGTTACTTTTCAAATAATTCATTGTCATCATGTCAAAGACAATATCAGATCAAATCTGTTCTCTTGCATCTGAAGGCTTCCTGAGAAACAGAGTCCTACAAAAGTAATGTTGCCAGACTTGCTTCTTTCTGTTCATAATACCAAAGAATTAATTACATTAAGAATTAAGTAATTAAAATATGGAGGTGTAGTAAATATGGGAATAGCATTAAAAATGATTGACCAAAAGTTCTGTACTGGATTTCCAAGTTTTTATTTCAAAATCATCAGTCATAGGTGAGTTGTACTTTGTGGAAAATATTAGTAGTGAATCAATATTTTATCATAGTCTCCCTTAATACTACGTGGAGAGAAGTCAGAGCGTGTTTAGGGTACAATCCATCTGACCTACTCAAAGATCTACTTAAAGAGAGGTAAGTTGGTCCCTAGAAATGCTTACCATTTTCCATTCACTACAGATGTCACTGTCGACCTCTGTCTTGGTCAGATCTATGCTGATTTCTGAGACTAGGCTTAACTGAACTCCAGACACAAAAATCACTTTATAACAAAAGCTGGAATGAAACTCTTTAATGTCAGGCACTTAATCCAATATAATGACATTATGTGCCTTAGTAATATCACCATCCATAGCTATAGTTTGTTACATATATGATCATATATATTCTTCTTTTTGACTACTACATATATATGGTTTGAAAGTTGGAACTATATATCCAGCTAAACAATTACATAATATCTTCAGCCTTATGATTGGCAGACATGTTGTCTTTGTACCCGAGATTGTTAAATCTGAGCAATGCATATTATTGTCCCTCTAAATGCCTTATATCTTCTCTACCTCTCTAACAGTGTGCAATGCAACCATCTGCACCTTTTTCTCTTGTAAAGTATCTTTAAATACTGATTTGTATTGTACGGTCCAGAGGATTCTCAGTTTTCTTCTTTTTGTCCTATGAATAGTCCAGTCTCCTTTTTTTGCCTGCTGAGTGCTTGAGATCCTTGAAGGAAGACTATTCCTTGCAGTCTGACGTATAGCAAACCCCTTTAAAATCTTTGGCTTTTGTTTTTGCAACATCTTCCACCATGATCACGTGTGAGAAATCCTAGCTGTCTGGTATTTAGTAGGGAAGATGTGCAAAAGCTTAATCTGAACTCCCGGTGATGGAGGATGATTTCAAGTTGTTTGAAAATCTTCCTTTCAAATTCAGAATGTTGAAGATAGTCCCAGTAAGCAAAGCTCCTGCCTGTGGAAGGCAGTCAAGCTTCTTCTGTTTTATTTTACAAGCAAATGCATGAAATTAATCTTAACATCAGAGGAGGCTCAGGTCTTTGTAGGATGGTTATCAAGACTCTTATAAGGCTTCTGACTTAATGGCACATTCGGAGTGCATCTGAGCAATGGAACTTGCCAGTTCCCACAGCCCTCTTAAGACAGAAGAGCGTTATTCAAGACAGCATTAGTGGGCATTTAGTGGTCAGCAAGGACTACCCTTGTGAATGGAGCATAAAGTGCTGAAATTTTTATTTCTGAAATGAGAGCTGTTGGACTAGCTTGGAAAATACTGGATTTTTTTCTCTGTTGTTTCCTCTGTTAGATAGGGATGTTTTCCCCAATTTGGTATGAGAATATCTCTGTTATGCCTGGACGGTGTGGAAGTAGAGACTGAAAAACAGAGTTGCCCTTTGTCTTACCAGCAGAGGGTAATCAGCACTTATTTTGAGAGAGAAATATCTTTTCATTGGAGTAAGAGAAATAGAGGAGCATGTCATCTTCTGTTAGGAACAGCTAAATAGCCTTATAATGTAACACTAAGTAACCTCTTCAAATTACTGCTAAAAATCTGAAGTAGATTTAGCTATGGTGGTCAGGATCACTTAAGATGAGTTTTCTCAGTTCTAGTTGTTATCGGAGCTATCCTTGCTTACTGTGAAGGTTTATTGGACTGTTTCTTTCAACAGTGCTTCCACATCTACAGCAGTGGAAAAGTGTGAATATGTGTTTTTTTAGTACACTTCAGCTGGCAGCCTGTTAGTTACTGAGAACACAATGTTAATCAAATAATGGATAGATATTTTCAGTTGAAAATTGATATTTCCAATTAGCATTAATTAAGAGTGTTTCAGAAATGAAGGCATTGCAACAGGGCAATTCACCTTAAAATATATTGTGTGAAGAAAATCAGTATGTAGGTTATCACAAACATTAGAAGAAATGGATTGACTTTTCCACTCCCTTGCTATCACTGTCTGTATTTTTCCCAAAGCACTGTAAATGAATAGATTTCTTACAGGTATGTGCTGCAGATGGACTGGAAGCTATTGATTTTTTTTCCTTGACAGAACAAACTATATTAAAAGGTTGCAGCAACACCTTTTTCTTTGAAGACAAGTAAAGCATCGAGTTTTTCAGATCTCCTAGGTATGCAGTATTCTGGGAATTACATTGCTGCACCGTTGTTTGTATTCCTAATGTAGTAGTGTAGAGATTTCCAAATTATTTTTTAACTATTTTGCATGATGGTAGCAGTCTAACTATGCAAAGTGTACAAAAAGGACTGATTTCCATTTCCTGTCAAAACTTTCTTTGCCTCCAGAAAGTCCTGAAAAAATTCATGGCTCCATCTTCTGCAAAATCTAATTGTACATATGTTTTCAAGAAAGGGGAATTTTATAAGGAATGTGGGTGATAATCATGATAATCATAAAATTCCAATTCTACTGAATTTCTGCCTGCTGCTCAAAATAATCATGCTGACCTTCTGATGAAATATATGTTGCTTATTCAAACTATATCTGAGAAGATGTGCATTTGAAGATCATGAGAGAGTAATGAATAGGTCTTAATCTATTATTTATTGCCCTTCACCAGCTATTTAAGGTCTCATAGCAGGCATTTGCACATATATTTTATTATTAATTGATCAATCATTATGGATGCATGAAGCAGTTGTAATAGGGTTTTTTTGTACGTAACATCAATATTTTCATTTGTTTGTACAAATTACAGATGTTTTAAAAGTTTTTGAGTTTTCAAAGCAGGGCTTAAAAAAAAGTGGTTTTAGCGTAAGTTTCGTATGGAACATAATCTGTGATTCACTGTTAACTTTTGTTACTGAATGCTGTAGCCGAAGTAACTATTTTTTTTATTTATTTCTTTTGCAAGAAATGTCTAATTACAAAAACATCATCTTTCTCAGCATGTATCAGAAATACAGATGATATAATAGATACCTGAAATCTACTTTTTAATTGTGTGGGTTTGAGTTTACACAATAAAAAATAAATGAATGAAAAAAATAGGAACTGAAAAATCTAGAGAAATTCACCTAGGGAAAAGTTATATACTAGCATATTTTCCTAATGTCTGTTTGGGGTTTGTTTTAAAATTTAAACACCTGGGTTTATATTCTAAAGTTGACATTTCATTAGTACAACTTCTCATTTTCTTCTTTTTATTTTATCTTCACTCTCTTTTAGTTAATGCCTTGGTAATGCTTTGGTTTAGGACTGCTTGGCATTTAGTTTGACAACTAGGTAATCAATCAGACTGATGTCTTATCCATCTAACACTGAGTGAAAGAGGTGTGATTAGTAACGAAGGATTAAGACATTGATTAAAGACATCGCCTAAACAGATCAAGAGTTATGTCTGTCATAAGTGGCTCTTTCAATATGGTCAAGGTAGAAAGAACTGCCCTGTGTGTCTGCCTGAGGGACTGCACAGAAAGAAACAAATGGTGAGACTTTTGAGGAATTTGAGCACATAGAAGCAATTTCCAGTGAGAAAAAAAGAGAAGATGTCTACTTATGCGTGTTAACCTGTGGTATGTTTCCTAGCTCCATCCTTTCTTTACACAAATCCACTCTGGATGAAAGGAAATTCCCAACCCACTTCATTAAATTGCCTGTCTCAAGATCTGTGCCCTTCATTGCCAGCCCACGCCAGAGTCTTTCCTAACTCACCTTCCCCAAGCCCCTTGTTTTCGGCGATGTTGCTTCTGCCCTCAGCCGTGTGTGTCAGAGCCCTTGGGTATCCCTGCTGAGGCTTTTCCTCTTCCCACCGAGGCTGCCATGGCATGTGTGCTACCTTCACTTCTTCACGTGCACAATTGCTGGCATGCTGTTGGAAAACTGAGTCTGCACTGTTGTGTTGCTCTCTTTATGCAAGGAAAGGGCCAGTGTTTGGTCTGGCAGGAATTTCGGAAACCTGCATAAATACTCTGCCTAAATAACAGATGCAGGCCAAATGCAGGCTGCATTTATCAAACGTTTTTGTAGATAAAAGCCTGATAGTGCAAGAATGACAAACTGTAACCCTAAGCCAAGCTCTTTTTTCTCAATTTTGAATAATTCAATAAACTCGGAAACTTACTAAAAAATCTTTTTAGAAAAGAAAATTAGTTCTGCAAAATAAAACTCAGTGTTGTTCAGGGAGCCTTGACTCACAAATAACAGAACCCCTTCAAGTCTGTTAGTGGGACATGACCAAATTTGCCTATGAATGCATAGTTGCATGAAGAATAATACCAGTTAGATTGCCAAAATGAGTAGATGTTATGTGGTTGGGCCATGACCAGGATAACTAGAAAGGGAATTTTTACTCTGGATCCTTTATAACTATCATACAGAAATAGAAATGCCAACAAAAAAGGAGGTCATGAGTAGATACAGAGCAGCTTGGGCTCTTAATACTTCTTTTAGGGTGATTTTTCTTACTGTTGTGCCTCATCCTCTGAGGACATTTCTATTACATCTCAATTCTTGCTTATTGCTCTCAACATGTTTTTAAATCAAACCCTTAACAGTCTTTGATTCTGTCCCCGTATTTAGTTTCTCATCGTAGTTTAATTGTGCTGCTTCTTATAAGTGAAAATTATAAGACTGGCGTTGCTGGGAAGAATCTTTCCACTCTCTTTTTATATCCTAGAGTTTAGTAGTTGATTAGTTTGCTTTTCCACCTATGGAGGAAGCTGTAATATCCCTGCCAAGCTGGAATGAAAGCATTTTCAGCTTGTAGTGTACTGTTTCTGAAAGTTTGTAGAAAACTACAAAGGGGTATATAAAAGGCAGCTGATAAGGTTATCATCCATGCCTTAAGATAGCTATACAGAAAACAATCCCTAAATTTTCCGGTGCACATGCAGACTGAAAGGTGGCAGCAACTCCTATATTAAGATTACCCCAAACCTCCCATTGCCAAATGTTTCTATATTGTTTGCAGCAGAAATTTGACAATGATTTGGGATAGTATGAATTACCAATAATTTTTCAGCCAAATTGTAAGCACTTAAGATAATTTTCATACATTATACTTTTGAAAAATTTCAGCTAATTTTTACTTTGTAGGGAGGTTTAATGAGATGAAAAAGATGAAAAGATTACAGGAACAGACACAAAATTCTTCCATTTTTTAAAAGTAAATAAATATTAAAAGCAGACTATTTTGTTCTGTTATTTTTCGTAATGGCAAAATTGTATATATTTGCCTGACATATAAAATGTCTCATTATTAAGTTAATAAACAGGGGGAGTGCGGGTTGTTATTTTTTTGGCATATGGAAGCAGTGCAAGAGCTATTTAGGTAACTCAGTAGGTTAAAACAATTACAATACACTTCATAAATCACAGGCAAACAAGATATTTTAGGGAAGCAATATGACGGATGAGGTCACCAGATATGCAATATGTCATTTAGTTAACTTAAACCCATATTTTTCCCATAATGTAGTAGATGAACTCATTAGTTACAATGAAAAACAGTAAGGAGTAGGCATCTGGCTTCCAACTGCCTGTTTCTGACAAGGTTAAGATCACCAGATCTAGTAATGTTTCTGCTTTGTCTACTGACATAGCCTTGTGCTATAGAAAACTGATGAGGTTTGCTGAAAATTTAGAGGCTTACTGTCACAGTGTTACAGCATAGACAGATGCAGTCAGTTGTGTTTTTGCTTCTGTTCATGTTTATCATTTTGATAAGTTGCCTTAAATATTCAGGATTTTTATAAAAGCATGCATACTTCTGGTTTAAGAATCTTCTAAATCACTTTATGAAGCAATTCATTCCTGAATTCTAAAGGCTACAGAAGGCTGGGACACAGTATAAAAGAATATAGAACAGAACTTAGGGGTATAAGGTGGTGTAACTAAAATTGTTTGGTTGTCGTGACCTATGCTAAGAAGTTTATTTGCCTAAAATAATACTAGGAATAATAATGCTGATGAAGAAGTAATGCTGATGAAGAAGATCTTGTAACATCTTTTCAGCCATATTTATCTCACATACTTGTTTCACATATCTTAATTTGCTGTATTCTTATTTGAAAGGCAGTTATTAAGAAGTTTTATCTGTTCTGAGTTTATTTGCCTTTGTTTCACAAAAAGTAAATTGGAATTCATTTAGCTTGCTTGATGTTTTAAAAATGAGATTTAATGCATTTGATTTTGGTATTTTTGGAGATTGTTATTTGTAATTATAAATCAGACTAACTTTAATTGGCTTAGTGCAGCGTATTCATATTAGATTTTGGAAACACAGTAAGAAAAGTAATGATGCAAATCTGATTTCTGTGGAAATCAGGTATCTATACACCTGCTTGAATATAGAATTACTCCCTTTGAATTTTTTCCCTAAATTTAATTAGCTTTATGTATTTTAGAGTAGGTTATATTTAAACTCTACATACACAAATTTAATTTTACTTCTATTTTTAGCTTCAGACGATACAGACCTCTATTCTTGTTTGGGAACAAAAGACTACAAGGCACCTGCTAAGTAATTAAGTACAGTCCTATTTTTAGCATCTCAAAATTAATTCTATTTTTTGAACTTGTTACTCTGATTGGAAAGCAATTCCATAATCTTAATTATATATTGATGACTGTCACTTCCCAAACTTAAATTTATTCCGTGTAAGNTATAACCTCTCAGTATTAGTTTGGCCAGACTATGTCAACCAAACTTTTTCTGCAATAGTAGATTGCTGTTTATCTCTGCAGTGGCACTTCATTCTTTCTCAAATATGACAGCATACACAGTATTCCACAGTGAATCCTACCAAAGCCTTCTCTAATGCCGTTAATACTTAACTGTTTCAGGAACTATTTATTCAGAAAAGTCTGGACCCACATTTGCCTTTTGCATGATAGTGTTGTATTGATAACTGAATAATTACCCAGTGAGTGATGTATCCAAGTTCTCCCTTTCAGTCATTCACAGAAGATGAATTCCAGTTTCAATGGGAATCTGTGTTCTTCACCAACTGCATAGCTTTTCACTTAAAAATGTAATTGCAGTACTGTGTAATGTTGTCTATAATCATCCTTCTGTGACCATCAGTTGTACCTTGTAACTTTGTCATCAGCAAATTTCAGCTAAATGTTTTTACCTGAAATCTTTTTTAAAATTTTAAACAAGATAGATCCCATGTTGCTATCTCCACTTACCTCTTTGGCAAATGTGCCCACTACTACACCAGTAATGTAATGGACTGTTTCTTTAAAAAATGTCTTGGGGTCAGTTCACTGACATGATTTTTATGTATTAAATTCTATCTTCTGGTTTAGTTATTTGACTCTCCACAGCTGTATTTCTATTATATATCCTGTCTTTAGTTTTCTGTTCAGTGTTGTTGACCTTAATGAAAATGGAGGTTAGGTGGAACCTAACTTCACCATGTAGTGGACCATAGTATTTTTTTTTCAGTGCCCTCTTTTCATTTACATAATAATTGAACCTTATGCCATTTTATTTACCATGCATTTCATGGGCAACAACCTGCTTGGCTGGCAGTCCAGTCCTAATCTTCCCTTCAGCTGAGAAGTGTTGTCTTTGTATGGATGAAGTTTAAATAGACAAGCAGAAAATTCATTAGGATCATTCTGTGGATCAGATGTTCTTCTGTGCCAAATATAGGCAGTACTAAGTAGATACGGATCTTTTTACTTCCTGACCTGGCAGATGCTAAATGCATTTGATACAGCTCATAAATCCAGTTTCTACTTCCTGCTTCACAAAGAAGAGCTCATATCTATTTGATAAGATGTGCTTAAGGGACTCTGGAGAAAAAGGAGGAGGAAGTGGCTTCAGTGTTTATGGCTGTTAAAAGAAGAAAACAATACTCCTTATAATGGGTGATTCTGCTTTGTCTTTTTAAAAGCATCTTCTGTTCTATCTGTATCTGTTTCTTAATACTTGCACACATGCAGAGGTTTGCATGACCATTAGTTCAAAGACATAAATAATCTCATATAGATTTTTTTTTATGTGCACATGCATTCATCCAAACTTATGCCCATATACTAAATAAATATTTTATACCTGATTGTATCAAACAATTGATAATAAGTTACGAGGTTGTTATTGAAGTTACATTACTGAAGCACATTTTGTTTGTATCAGTCAGAACTTCATCCAAGTATATTATATTTTCCATAATATCTATACCACTATATCAGATCCATTAAAAAAGTGTTCTCATTTCATACATAAGCCATATAAATTTTATAATCAAGACAAGTAATCCAATTAAAATAATATCATTTGAAAAGAAACTAAAAAACCATTTTGACTGCAAGCATTTCGTCATTAAAGATAGCCACAGTTTGTTTTACTCTAAAACAAGTAACCGAAAACATGAATATGGAAGTTACAACTGTAGCTAACTTTTGTCTAAACATAGCAAATTATTCTTATTTAATGAAGTTGTCGTGTCTGTTTCACCGAAATAATTAATCGAGTGTGCTCTTCTCGGCTACAAGATGTCGTAGAGTTCATTTCAATCTGGAAATGTTCCAAACTCAACAGATTTCACTTGCCTATGTCTATAAAGCTGTATTTATTTTGTTCTTGAGTATTTCCTGAATTACAGAGTTTTACATTTTGTGAGAAAAAGGGAGTTATTGATCAAAAAATCAATAACAGTTATTTTTTCCATTCATGTATAAATGAATCTCTAATCAATGTAATTATATGTGTGTAAAATGTATGTGATACACACTTGAAAGCACAAAGCAAATAAAAGGTCTAAGAGTTTTCTTTTGAATGCAAGCTTATTATTTGCTGACAACAATACAAAGACTAAATTTTACAGTAATCTGAAAGCATAAGTGCAATTTTCTCTTCTAGCAGTCTCACAGGTCATACAGTTATGCAGTTATTAGGATATAATTTTTAATGTTGTTTTGCTGGCAGTATTTTACTGTTTGATTACTGTGAGTAGTGGGCTGTAATTTCTAAATGTCACTGAGTTTGTATGATGTGATTTTGGACTCCCTCTTCCAAGCCTGTATGTATGCCAAACAGCTGTTGAAAGTAAAATGTTTTGTATGTAGAATGGATTTTTATGGTTTAAACTGCTATGATTTGTGGGTCTCTAACACATTTCTGTCTTGTAAAACCTTAGGATCATATTTTTAGGGAGGAAAAAATCAGACTAAATAATGAATACTGTTCATAATCTCTATTTCACTGCAGAGACACCAACTGTATTTCCAGAAAATATTAAAGACAAAGAAACACCGACACCGGTTGAAGATATTCAGCTGGAAAGCTCTATTCCTCATACAGATTCGGGAATTGGAGATGAACAGATGCCCAATATTTTGAATGGGACAGACTTGGAGACCAGCACAGGCCCTGATGCTATGAGTGAGCTGTTGTCTACTTTGTCTTCAGAAGTGAAGAAATCTCAGGAGAGCTTAACAGAAAGCCCCAGTGAAATTCTGAAACCTGCATCTTCGATATCCAGTATCAGCCAAAGTAAAGGCATCAATGTCAAAGAAATACTGAAAAGTCTTGTGGCAGCCCCTGTTGAAATTGCCGAATGTGGCCCGGATCCGATCCCTTATCCCGATCCTGCACTGAAGAGAGAAGCTCAGGCTATTCTTCCCATGCAGTTTCATTCATTTGACAGGTATATGGTTGGATTAACTATTTTATATTGATGTAATTCAGAAGTTTGTTGATTTTTTAATTTTTTTTAAAAAAAGGTTATTCTTCTATTGGTTTATAATTAGACTTTGTTAAAAACAGTTCCATTACTTCTCCTTTTCCTAAAACAGACTGTATAGTATAGACAAAACTAATTAACCTTGTTTTTCACTTAGCAATGAATAAAACTCCATGAAGTATTTGGAAAACAAGCCTGTTGCAAAGAAATATTTTTGCAATAAAATCTTTTTTTTTTCCGTTAAAACAGCATTTTAGTGAGGTGGAGGGGTAATATGCGCTGATATAGAACAGACTGTGCAGAAATTGAGTTGAATATTCTTTCAAAGGCTTAAATCTTAATTGGATCCATCATTGCACTGTTTTCTGGTGCTGAATTGCTTTGACCATGGCAAATTATTTGCGTGGTCATGGTAGAAAACAGTTTCCTTTTAGGTCTTTAAACAGCAAATACACTCAGAAGTTAGTGCTTAAAACTAGACTCTTGGACATTTCCACAAAGAATTTTTTCTCTCTCTTTTTAGTCTGTAGTTTCCTGGCTTCTAATGAATATACTTTTCTTTAAATGTCCAGTCCCTCTCAGTTATCCTGAATATAGAAATTATGACAAGTTGTGCAATTGACCTCATCCACTGTGAGTTCAGATGTAACTCTTGTGAGTGTTGACATGGTTCTGTTTTCCAGTATGACAAGGTCCCTGCAGTTTCTTCATACAAATGTTTTTAAAAAGCAAAAACTGGAATCAAGACTTAAAGACATGGTGAAATACCTCTTGAAAATTTAAGGAAAATTTTAAAATATATTAGTTCATTGGACAGGTAAAGAATTAAAACCCCAGAGGAAATAAAAAATTAAGCAAGAAAACAGTTATATTGTGATTTATGATAAAAATCTGTGTGCGTATACAGAAAGCCTGCAAAAATGTCATAAGTGTCTTTGTTTAAGTCTGAAGAAAAACAGGATGCAATTTTTTCAGTATAATGTAAACAGTAAAGTGCATGAAGATACATGAGAATTTTAGGATAAAAGTGAAGAAGTGCTTTTCCACTATGAATTCCACAGAAAAGCTGATGCCTTTTTATCTGTATTTATATTAGTATTGATGCTGCTTTTCTGGAATAATTCAATAAACAGTCAGATAGTGTCAGTTCCAAAAGAGATTATTGGATCAAGACAGGAAAAGAGAAATATGCTTTAGAAGCAGTGAATATATCCCTTCCTAATAATATTTTAGTTCTTAAGACCATTCTAGAGAAAGCTTATTCAGCAGATGTTTAATTATTTTTTTGTTGTTATTCATCAATCTGCATGTTTTGATTTTAGAGTAATTTCAATGTGAAATGAAAAATATTTTTTTTCCTATACAGCTAGGAATTTTTCCTTACTCTCTGTAAGGAACCATCATATTCCAGAACGCATTCTTGTGCATTAAGCAGTATAGAAATTCATGCTACATGTGGGAATAATAACACATCAACTGTAATCACCAAAAAGGTAACTTTAGATAAACCTATCCAACTAAATTACTACCTTGGTCGATAAGAAAAATATTTCATTCGGAGAGCTGTTGTTGACTCACAAAATGCTAGACACCTAAATTAAAATTGAGCATACTGCCACATAAGATGTCTTTGTCATTCTTAGAGGGGAAACTTGATATCAAGGAGATTGAACATATAAGTTTTATTGTGCGTTTCTAAGTTATAGTTCTATAAGAACATTAAAAATTGCAGTACGTTGTCCATAACTGTATTTAAGGAGAGCATCCCCCATTTGATTTTTCTTGCAACAGCGTGACTGCTTGAACATGTTGAACATCATTAGTAGTAGTTACTAATATAGATTTATGGAGTTATTTAAGAGATGCTTCATGTCTAGGGCTTATGGATTTGGACAGGCATTTCATACGTTCACTTAGGAACTAAAGAGTATAGTGTTTTGTTTTTCCCCCATCCTGTTACCCTGCAGACCAAATTGTGATTTCATGATTTCCTATACAAAGTATACAGCTGTGTTTTTATGTCGGTAGCGTACATTGTACGATGTCAGCCCTTGGAATTGTTTACTTCTTCAGGAAGAAAATAAAAGGTAGTAAAGGGTGAAGTGGTGAAGTTTAGGCAAAAGAAGTCACATTTATCTCATGTTTAATGGAGTTGTTTTTTGATTTAAAATTGATGATCCTGCTATCTGATTTTGATGAGAGAAGTAGATCATGATTTTTAATATAACCAACAACTGCAAAGGAAGAATTGGCAGGTTCAGGCAGGCCCAGCAGATTAGGAGGTGTTGCATTCTCCTCTCAGCTAAAGAAATGTTATTGAACTGTGGGCATCTTGATAAAAATACTGCTGTTCTTAGCCCACATGGGCTGAACTGTCTGGTTGCACCTCATGGCAGCATTACTGAATGGTGCCCACTGTTCAAGCAAATACCCCTCCATGCGGTTTGTTCATATTGTCGAAGTACTTTACCACTGTGGCAAATATGGGTGGTGATGGTGTCACTTTTCCAAATTACAAAGGCGAAGCAAATTCATATCCTGACACTATAACCTTTCATGAGGGATGAAGCTAAGGTTAGGGGGAAGAAAACCTTTTAAAGTATTAATTGAGAAAGCAACTTGAATCACCTTGTGGTGATTCTTTTAACATTTTATGTTGCCTATAGTATCCCAATTACCACTGAAACACTGAAAAAAATTACAGCACGATTGTTTTTCTATACTTGCTCATGTAAATATAGTTGTGTCTGGTGATATAACAATTAAATAAGATAAACTGCATATTTTTAAAAAGCTAACACTATGCTTATGGACTGTATTTCTGTAGGATCTGCTGTTGCTGTAGTTTATGCAGCTTTTGGTACTTGACTGAACAATGTGGCTATTGGTCATCTTTATTGTCCCTAGGGAGAATCATGAGCAGTGGAGTGTATTGTTTTGTCAGGTTCTATTTGTTTCAGGTTTTATGAAATAAACACAGTGATTCCATATTTATAAGCAAATCTAGGTTAGAGAAATGCATTTTTCACTGTAATCTAAAGATATTCTTAGTCCTTTTTTTCCTTTTTTTTACCTTTTATTTTTTACATTTAGATATCTGAGTGCCTTGTAAAAGAAGAGATGAGATAATAAGTAATTAGTAGAAAAATAACTTTATCTTTGTTGTTTTAAAGGTACTTCTTTAACCATGATCACTGATCTTGCATGCAGGTAAACATCATAT
The DNA here is from genome assembly GCA_013396735.1 of Grallaria varia. NCBI lineage: Eukaryota > Metazoa > Chordata > Aves > Passeriformes > Formicariidae > Grallaria > Grallaria varia. The sequence goes on from VWZG01005243.1 coordinate 81,408, forward strand.
AAAGCAAACTCCTGCAGATAGAATTGAAATTGATAATTCTATTTTAGCATTCAATATGGTGTGTTTTGCTCTGCATGTTCTTTTAATTGCACATTGCTATTATGTCCGTAAAAGTCATTGCATAACAGGAACAGTGCGTTTGTCCGTAGAATTTGCGCCATCAGAAATGAAATATAAAAGCAGAAGTGTCCGACGTGTTTTCTCAGACGGGACTCGTGTGTAGTTAATGTGTGCAGCAGTTCAAGTGCTGTCGAATGTAAATGATGAAGTGATATTGATGAAAGGAGGGGATTGAGGTCTCGGGGGGCGCTGATGACGGATTGAACAGAAGCGGCCTCGCACCACACGTAACTCAAGTCTGTCGTCTTCACCACTCAAACCCGTAATGGGAGGTGGCAGTCTGAAATGAGTTGCCACGGCAAAGAGTATTATTTTTGAAATGCTTTCACACAAATCACTAGGCCCTGCATACAACTTAGTTTCATGCTTTAATGTCATCAGGAGGCACAAATTGGTGTGTCTAATTGTTTGCCACCTGCCAGCAAAATGAGCTGCCAGGCAGCCAGACGGGTTTGATTGTCTGTCAGCTCTTCAATAGATTGAGAGTGACAACATCAAAAATTTCGCTTCAAACTCTGAGGCTTTGAGCAGCTTTTCAGAGACCTCTTCCCCACAAGTGCTTCTGGACAACTGCATTTTTCAATTAGTTTTCAGTATATTGCTGCCTTCTGCCTCATCTGTCTTAAGGTAGCTGTAATTACATTATGAGCTATATAAACAGATTTCTGGGACACTGGAGCCTGGATCCTCAAAGTTATGACATGTCTTTTAACGTCAGACCAAATTCCTAGAAAATGGCATCCAGGTTGACATTTTTAGAAGCAAACACAAGGGGTTATTTCCCCTAGATTTGCGACTAATGGAGCATAACTCACCAATAATTCCTTTTTGCCTTCTCATCTTTTTTCTGACAAAAATCAGTCCCTGTCATTGATTTTTAGGGTTTAGGGATTGCTTATTCCTCTTTCTTATTTTCTTTTTCCTTTTTTTTTTTTTTTTGTCAATTTGCAACTTAGACCATTATGTTTGAATTTATTTGTGATTCTATCCAGTACTGCATTTTGAAGTTTACACTTGATCATCTCTAGTTTTTTCTAGTAGAGATTTTTTGCAAGGGTGCTATTATTGAAATTGAGAGTGCATCACCTCCTCAGCTTTTTGTTTAGAAAAAAAAAATCATCCTAAATTCATTAATAGGTTCAAGTGAACCAAAATCTGGTATATTAACCATCAATTTATTTTCATCAGGCTCTAATCTCAATCCCATGTCCATCATTTAGCAATCTGTACAAGGATAGCTCTTCAAAACTCTTATCACCGGTGTGATGTGTCTCTTTTCATGTTCATATATGTAGAATTGTAGGGATATATGACCTGAAGTTGATGATGAGAAACCAGCATCTCTCTATTCTCTAATATAATTCATGGGGTATATAGATGAAAATTGTGCTGGTTTTTTGTCTTGCTTTATTACCCCAATTGGCCTCTGTAAAATCACTATTAAAGCTGTATTGACTTCTACAGGACTGATTGCTGCTAATTTTTTTTAATTTTTTTTTCATCATATATATGAGATTAGATTCCTCACCCATACTTGTTTATGCCTCGTATTGATTGCTTCTTTGAGTTCTTTTTCAATGTTTGATCATGCTTCTGACATTCACGGCACATTTTATTAATTTTCTTTTATTAACTTCTTAAATTTCCAGTATTTCCAATTTCCCTGTTTAGCTAAGACCATTCATCTTTCTTGATAATTAGCTTTTTTATCTCTTATACTTTTCCTTGTTTCTTAACAATATTTTAGATTATTTTAGATGCTTCAGCTAATTTATCCTGAATGCAAAGGAGTGAATTTCACTGGGAATAAATACTCACTCTTCTGCTTGATCTAAGAGTGAGGATCAAAGATCTTTGGAGCCTTGTCCTAAAACCACACCTGAGATGATTTGCTTTCTTCTATTTTAGAAACAAGCAATTTGTGTTTAATAGATTAGGATCATTTCACATACTTTAAGATTTGGATGTTTTAATGAATGTATGGGATCCAATGATGGAAAGAATCCATAATAAATGGAGATGCAGCACTAAGGTTTCATTTGGATTAAGCTCAAACATTATAACCTTCTGTGAGCTTTCCATATCTCTTCAACATACCTAACATTTTTTTTAAGCCAGTTTTTCTTCTCCATGGCTGTTGACTGAGTTACATTTTTCCTCCTTGATTTCAGATGAATCTTATCTTAGTGCAGTCAGTCTGATAGAATGTTGTCTAAAATAAGGTTCAAATACTAACAGTCATACGTTACAGACTCAGAACACAATCTGAGGTTGAAATCAGAAAGAACAGAGGGCAATCAACAGTATACATGTTTTATAAAGGACTGACAAGTACGGAGATATGGAGAATATAAATAAAATTCAGAGAAGAAATATTAAGTTTTCAGAGATTAAATTAATGTAACTGTTGGAACAAGCTAGCATTTAATAAAGCAGAAAAATTGTCACCCATTTTTTATTGTGATTTCTTCTCAAGCATCTGACAGAAGTTGCTGTTTGAGGTAGACTAATTCTGTGAAAACCTTGCCTGAAGTTCATGCTGCTTTTTGAAGAACATTTCTTGAAAAATCCTCATGCTTTCTGCTGCTGTGAGGGAGGAGGAGCAAGAATATTAATTCTGACTTAAGAGGTTTCACATATCCCACAAGAGAGTAAAGTGATTTTAATTTAATTGCTGCTGCTCAGATAGGTAGCACAAGACATCCAGTATTGAAGGCTTATCTCTGACCTTTGGGTTGACCAGAATGATTAGGTTAGAAAGCCGTCAAATTTTAAAATGGGAAAGAGATACAGAATGTGAGTTACAGAGAAAGAGAAAAATATAGTGCTGCATCACCTGATTTGTCTGTCATCAGCAGTGAGTAGGTAAATATTTAAGTAAAGCCAGTTTGAGGAAGTGTTTTATTTTTAATTTGCATTTTCTCTTTTTGCAGTTCAATGCATTAATGGCATTATTTTCTACCTAGTTATTTCATGCAAATTTCTAAAACCCAGAAGAATCCTGTAGCAGTTTGCTGAGGTTATTTAATGAACCAGCAATGCATAAGTGGTATGTGAATTGAACCAACACCACTCACCGTAAGCATGATATGAATTACGATGACTTCAGTCTCAGGTTTGAAACTGGTAAAGGACACTCATAGAGTCATGAAATAGTGATTAGTAGTCACAATTATATTTAGAGTTGTAAACCACTCAGTGGACAGAGAAATAAAGTCAGTTGCTGTAGACAATTATTACTAAATTTTTGCTGACTAAATCATTGGGGATCATTTGAGACCATGATGATGGGAGTCAATTGCGGACCCGTTTGGAACATTTGTGAAGTCTTAAATAGGTTGGACTAAACAAGGCCTAAAATAAAATGATGGAGTGTATGTAACCTTTTCTTCTAGTCTGCAGATTTCTGTTCCGCCATGGAATTAAAAACTGAATGCCTGACAGACACATAAGGCATCTATTGCATTGAATTCATTCCTCAAATCATATTATGCTCAAGTAAATAGCCATACTTCTTTCATAAGTCTTTTTTTTTTGGTTTGAATCGCCTGTTTTCACTATATGTACTGTTGGAATAGTTTGGTTAAAAGAAGACTTTTTTTACTTGAAAGCAGTCAGTCATCCTCCTTCACCTGTCTTGCTCTGCTGTCCCTCTGATTGTTTTGTACATTTTTTGCCAGTCTTTTGTGTTGTTCAACTAGTTTTTCTGTCTGCTTTATCTGGATGTCATTCTGTATTCGCTCACTGTATTTTGTTTTATCAGTAGGAAAGAGACATTTTGACAAGGTCACCATGTATGACACAATAGAGAGCTGCATTTTCTTTCAATCTGAGATGATAACCTTTCACTGATTTTTCCTATTCTTATGGTAGAGAGGTTTCTCTTGATATTTCTTTGTAATTTAATAGCATCTGATCTGTCTTAATGTGGTGATTTAGACATATAAAACAATGCTAACCAGGTGTAAGGCATTAGTATTTGTGGGATATGGGAAGGATTGTCCTTCTTGCTACGGGGGTTGATTTTCAGTCCTAAGCTATGCTCACAAGAAAAGAATCTTTGCATTTATAGCAGGCTGGTACATTTAGAGGTTGGATTAGATGACTTTTAAAGGTCCCTTCCAAACCAAACTGTTCTATGGTTCTGTTACATCTGAGAAGTAAAGCTGACTTACGTGGTCTTTGCTCTGGAAAGTTAGGTGATCTTGTGGACACTGTGGAAGGCTGATGAATTGTCTGAAGATAAGGAGCTTCATCTTCAGAAAAATAGCAGGAAAATAGGAAGTACTTCTTCAGTGGTTTTACTGGCAATTCAGCAGATACCAATACCAGACCTATATGAGGGAAAAATTGGTTTTCTTAAAATAAAACCCAAAACAAGAGAGATGTAATTCACTCACACTGTCTCACATTTGCAAACACTAGAATGGGTGTGTGTCTAAGGAGTGTCCAGCAGCCAGGCATCTTTCCTCTCCAGATGAGAGGTCCAGAATCTGCTACAGTGGCATGGAGAGCATGAGATGACAGCTGTAAAGTCTTCCTCATATCTCCTGGGTTCTTCTTATGTTGGCAACTCTCCCATATTTTGGATATGCCTTTTTTTCCCCCCTATGGACCTGCCAACAGTCTCTCGGTCCTTCCCGAGCTCGTCAAGTCATCATTCTTCACTGTTTTTTTCTGCAAGGTCAGGTTAGCTTGTGAAGCTGCACAATTGCCTGTGGTCTTGATGACCTGATAATCTATGTGCTAATAGAATAAACCAGTCCAAGATGCCTTTTCACACCAATCAGAGCCTATCTATTGCAATTCTCTGCAAAGGTGGTAGGTAATGACATTAGTTTCCTTTTGAAGTTAATATAGCTGGGAAATGTTTCTACTTAAGATAGAAGACCTAATTTCTTCTCGTGTTTCCATGGCACTACAGGGACTCTGCTCATGAGTACTTACTCAGTATTCGTGAACAAGCCAAACTCAAATATTTAATTGAAGTTAATTGAGCTAGAGATCTTTATATGTGCATTGGAGGTAATTTTAGGAAATTTCATGGCATTATGGAGCAGATTAATCTAGCCCCTGTGGACCCAACTTTGTTCAGCTGTAGTTGCTGCTATGTAAACACTTCATATCAGCAACAATTGTAAGAGATTATTAACTACAGACAAAAGCAATTATTTTTTGGGTCACTTGTCTTAATCAGTAGCTATTGCATTGTTCAAACTCATCTTCTAATTTAAATGGAATGAGACAAAAAAAATCAATACGCCAAGAATTACCTTTCTAATAGTACGTGCTTCAGGGTGGGGGATAAAACTATAGTTCAGAATGTAGAGACATAACTGTCATTGTAAGCTGTCTAAAAAAATAAGTGAGAAAAAAATGCCACACCTTTTGATTCATCATATGCCATCCTATTTGTACAGAAGTGTAACAAAATAATTACCGAAGGAAGTTCTTGAGTAAAATGTGGCTTTATTACCCTAAATGATTGCCTTTTCTTGCTCTTTTCTTTTGTCACAATGATTAATTTTAATAAAGAGTGTATCTGCTTAAACAGAAAACATGCATATGACGATGAAAATATATTGTTCAACATTTTACAAATATGATTTGTTAAAGGTTTGTTTTTCACTCAGGTTTTCGAGTGAAATAGACTTTAGGAGCAGGGTTTTGTATAGATAAATGGAAATACTAAATAGAAAAATGTAAATATAGTTGTTTGCACTATGACAGCTGTCCAGTTTTGAAAAAAAAATTCATTAATTTTGCTCCAAAGGGCAAGTCTTTTAGTTTTCAAACTTCACAAAAAGAAATTATGTAAGACTAAGTGAAAAAGTGTTTGTTTGAATGCAATGTTTTCTACTTATATATATTATGTTGGATTTTTTTTGTATGAAAGCCCTGTTTTGTTAAAAGTTTCAAATTCTTAAGACTGATTTTTCAACCTTAACAATATCAATATTGTGAAAGCAAATATTTATTGTTGCATTTTTGCTGATCAATGTACATCCTGTGCTGTTGGTTTAGATGAGTATGAAAGTTTTGCAGAAGTCTGAGTCCATAATTATGTTTGCTAGTCAACTATATTTGGAAGACTAGCCATGTTCATGGCACTGAAGAATAAACTACTGTATTCAAAAGTTCAGGTGACTGCCAAAAAAAAAAAAAAGTTACTTCAGTAAAATCAACAAATTAACATACTCATTAAGACTACATGCATACAGACTGTTAGACTGCTGACATAATTTCTGACCATTAACATTTTCTTTGCAAATCTAGAACACAGGTGACAGCAGTGTTCTCAACATATCATTGAAGTGGTGGCATGTTCCCATGTTGGGGGTAGTGAAAGACAAATTAAGTTTCTCAGAATCACATGAAGCTGCAGAGAAAGAGTTGGTGTATGGTTTTAAGGCTTGTTAACTTAGTTTTACCCTATTTCACAAAGGTTAAGAAAATTTACAGTGTTATGTACTCCTCAGCAACAGCATTACACAGCGGCCTAAACCCATCAAAATGAAAATTATTCCTGTGTCTGTTGTGCAGTTTTAGTAACCTGCTGCTTCTTTTTGCACAGGAGTGTGGTTGTACCAGTAAAGAAACCCCCTCCAGGTAGTCTGGCTGTTACCACTGTTGGAGCTGCCACAGCTGGGAGCGGATTGCCACCGGGTAGTACACCTAATATATTTGCTGCCACAGGAGCTACACCAAAAAGTATGATTAATACAACAGGTATTGTCCTTAAATATTTTTGTGACCCTCATTTTTATTTGTTTGTCTTTTGTTTTGTTACCTTTAGTGGTGTTTTGGTTTTTAATCATCTTTTTTGTTGTTGTTTTTGTAGCTCAAAAATAAAACCTGGAAAGACTAAATTAGAGACAGTGTTTTCTCTTGGTCTATGTTTATAATCTTTAATAGTGCACATTGGACTTGCACAGCCTTAAATAAGTTAATACATAGCCTCAATATTGTTTTATAAGTGTAGATTAGAATTTAAATGAGCTGACTTTTCTTGCTCTCTGCAGTAGAGGATGTTTATGTGATGCATACCAATTAATCCCTTTTTATGTATCAAAGAAAGTAAAGACAGCTTGCTACTTAATAAATATATCATAGATTGTGGAGGGTTAATATTTTGGACAATTACTATTTGTCAATGAAAATTATGCTATGATTTTTGGACGTTTTTCAGTAAGAAACTACTTAATTTAACTGTACTCATGTCATTTCAATGGTTGTTTATTGTGATCTATAGAAGGAAGACTAGACCTTTTGTAATTATTTATAATAGTAATATAATAGGATTATCTATCATGAAGGAACCTGTTGACCATGGAGGCTCTGGTTTCCATTGAGAAATGAATCCTTACTGAGAGCAACTGATATTTACGTAAACTCCTCTGAAATGTCTGGCTGTAGTCTGTTTTCTTTATAAAATAAGCAAAAGCACTTGAGAGAAGAGCTATCTTTAAGGATATCACAACTTCAGTCAAGGGTTGAGAATGTGAAAATCTCCCTGGAGTTGCAGCAAATGGAGGGGGAAGCTTTTAGCATCCTTCTGCTTTATCGAGTAATATGAAGGCACACTTTTTTTTTCCTTTCCTTTTGCAGATTACCTTTAATACCTGATAATAGAACTTTGATTTTTCTAAGGATAGAAAAAAATTAAAAATGGGAGGAATTAATACTCTGAATAATGTTATCACTTCAATGAATAGTTCCATTTGTGTAGACACTTCCATTAATCTTGAACGGATTTCCTTTTAGATATTTTTACATCATGAAAAAAATACCCCGCACTGGAAACCCTGTTTTCCAAATTATGCTGAATAGTAGTAAATTTTTCAGTCTTCTCACTTATTACAGATCTGTTGGCTGAAATACAGTAGCTCTTGTTTGTAAGTAATTGCATTTTAAAATCAGTCATTTCCCCAATACTGTTATTGGTAGAGGACAGTATTGCAGATTCCATGGTACATTCACTGTGGATTAAAGGTTGCTTTTTTGGGTAGATCTTATAGCTTCTTTCTTTTTAATGCTATTGTTTTTGACTCCTAATCTATGGATTAGCTTGATTAAAGAAAAAGTATTAATTCAATGGAATTTTATATTAACATTTTAGAAATGCCAAACACATTATTGACAGTCAAAAAGTAGTATCGCATTGAAAACATTTAAATGTCTATTAGATTAAAATGCTCATTTTGCCCTTTTTAATTAAGCTATGTCTGTGATAGTCAAAACAATGAATCATGTTTTTGAGATATATAGATAAAGTATCCAGATACTTTCTGGTTCACATACTTGTAGTTTATGAATTTATTTTTTTAATTTTTTTTACTATGGTAAAGTAACAGAATGCAATTTTTTAGAAACACTAGATGTCCTTCCAAACCTATTTACAGTTGTTTGTACAGTATGTCACAGAAACACTAGAAATACACTTATACCTATGAGGTATATTCTATGTTGGACTTGTGTGAAAGGTGTTTTTTTCAGTTATTCATGGGTTGCAGTCGATGTTTACATTCCATCTGCCATTGCTGTCATAGTCAATGTCAGTGTCATGGCTTAATGAGATGTATGTTACTGAAGTCCTTTAGTGCTTTGAATGTATCTTTGGGGAGATACGTTTTCTTCCTTCATCTCTTTATGTAAGAAATTGCCTTTATAGGGTTTAGATTGGATTTCTGTACTTCATATCCTGATTCTCACTTCTGTGTTAATCCAATAGTTCTAGCTCTTTTGACCTTCTGTTCTGGAACCCTAGCTGGTAAACAGCTTAGCAACTGCATTTTCAAACAACATTGATGAAGAAAATTTTACTTTGGAAGGAAAAGGGAAGAAGCAATAAAAATATGTATTGTCAATGTAAATATGTAACTAATATAAATACAGTTGTGTATACACACATATATATGAAGCGTTAACCTTTTCAAGCTATCCTTTTCCCAGTTAAGTTGCTGTGACTCATAGCATGGGAGAGATACCCTACCTTATATTTTTGTTTCTTTCTCACTATATTTGCGTACATTTACAAATTGTATTTAATTCTATTCAGAAAACCCCGTGTAAACCGCAATCCATCTTCCACTCAAATTTTTAAAATAAAAGCCTAAATCACCAGCTACTCCAGTGTCAGCAAGGCCCGCAAATCCCACTGCATTTTGATACTCTTTAGGATGTAAATGTTCTTAAATGAGCTAGTCAAAATTCTAATCTTTACTTTACTTTAGTTATTTTTATCAGTAACTATTATCTAAAGGCAAGTTAAAAAAAACCCAAAAAGTCATCCCTGCTGCCAGAAGATATTTCCCTGTTACCAGCATTTGACTTCTATTTCACTACTGGCTGAGTGCTTAAGCAGTTAAGAAACCATAAGTGCTTGTAGCTCTCTGCAGGAAACTGAAAAATAATATATACCTGTGTAATGCAAAAGTCCGTAATGTATCAACTGCTAAAACTGACCAGCAATAAGGAGTTAACAATTACAATTTATTTTTTTAAATGCCAGAATGTAGTTGATCTCTAAATTGGGGTTCTTCACCCCTCATTGCTACTTGGATAAATCTTTTTGCCTGCCAGCCTCATCTCTAGTAGCATTGCAGTCTCTCAGGCTTTGAACTCCAAGTACAAGACTATTGCTGCCTCTTTTGCAATGATGTGTTGCAGAAGGACCGTGCAGCAGAACACAGACAGCATTTATCACAGCACTCTCACTGTTCATGGCCACTCTGAGCCTTTGCTGGTTTGCTTCAGGGAGGCTGAACTCACAGTACCGTTTCAGCAAACATGATAGATTGGCATTTAGAGTCTAAGTTTAGCCTTTAGCTCTGACCCAGATCACTTAAAGTATAAATCTGTGCTCTGTCTGCATCTCTTTTTCTGGGCAGCTGTTCACAACCCATTGAAATGATACCCCCACTGCCCTCCCTACTTTTAAGATCTTGCAATTCTCCTTGACGCAAGGAAAGAAACTGAAAAACTGTAATTAGTCTTAATATACCTCAGACACTAGTTTCCCCCATTACGTCCTCAAGAGATATACATTTTCTGTTTTCTCTGTCATTTTTTAATTTGTATTTTATTTTCTGCCTATAGTTGCAGCTGGACATCCCAGTGTGTATATACAAGTATTTAAAAAAAAAAAAAAATTAAAATCCTATTCTCCACTCGAGCTTGTTTTAAGTATACCTTTATTTTAGAAAGATCTTGCTTTGCAGAATGATGTAAAAATATTTTCAACTTTGGAGTGTAATTTGGGAATATGAGAATGAGGTAAGGATTTATTTTGCCTGATTTTCAATAGATTTTTAAGTTTTTTGTTTTTATACTAGGTGAATAAGCTATTAATTGACATGATAATTATATGGAATAGTTTTCATTGTTTTATAATAAATAACATTATTTCCTTACTTGAATGTGGATTAATAATACGAGGACTATACTAAAATCCTCTGAAAGTTTTGTTTCTTAAGACTGAATTAAGGTCTCTGTTTTTTTGGGGGACAGGTGCAGTAGACTCAGGATCTTCTTCTTCCTCTTCATCATCCAGCTTTGTGAATGGTGCTACCAGCAAAAATCTTCCAGCTGTCCAAACTGTTGCTCCAATGCCAGAGGATTCAGCTGAAAATATGAGGTATACAAGTTCTATCTTTTCATATTAATTATAACCTCTCCTCCAAAAATAGTGCGAAAAAAAAATAGCTCATTTAATGTGCATTATTGTAGTTGTAATGTATGTATATAACTATTTTGTTCTAAGAATGTATATACTAAAATAACCACTGAAAAGTCTGACTTGTTCAAACTATGCCAGATGCTAAAACGTGACATTTTTCAGTGGACTGCTTTTTACAAGGATGATAGTACGAATTGGAATGTGAGCACAATTTGGTAATGGAGCACTAGCAAATGGAAAGGGACGCTCAACCTCTTCTGGTCAAATGAAAGCCTTAGTTAAACTGGAGAGGAGAGAACCAGACCTGTATTTGCAGGTACACCAGATCTGAGTTGGTGTTGTGAGAGACCCGTGCCCTGGGGTAGCTTATTCCTCTCTTACCCTGACTGGCAGCCAGGAAAATGCCCTCTGAAATTGCTAGTAAATATCTTGGTTAATAGGTTATTATTGTGTAAAAGTATTCAGTTTTGCTGCAGCACGCTCCAAAGATAAATTTTTGACCTTTTCAAGGGGCACAGGTGTCTGCCCTAAAAAGCTGACACGAGATATACTAAGGAATGGGCAAGTGGCCCTTTAGTTGGCTTGCCACTGCAAGGTATAGTTTTAAGAATTTGGGGTGGAGACAGCAATGCTAGGTGTTCATGAGCTGTTCACTAGGTAACAAGCTTAGAAGCTTGTGAATAGAGATTTCAGACCCTAATGAACTAGAAAGGAAATAAACCCTAATCAAGGGCCCTACGTAGCTCATAAAAAAAGTATTGGTCTTTCAGTGATTTAACACACAGTGGGAAAAAACGCCCTTTTTTTGCTGGTCCTATCTGAAGGATCAAGTGAGCAGTGCAGGTGGAATCACATCAATGGGTGCAGGCACAGGCTGAAGGCAGAAGGGGCTGTTGGCTCCACTCCAAAAGGATGCAAATGTTCAAGGAGAGAATGACCATTTGTATGATGTTATTTATTGCTTGACAGTTTTATGAGGCAAGTTAATAAAATTGTGGTGTAATTAAACCACTCCTTTTGCTTTTTGTCTTCATGTGCTAGGACAATGCTTTGCTGAGAGTGAAATCTTTTTTCAAATTCAGATATGCATATTCAAATTAAA
>VWZG01005243.1:98072-111281 GCA_013396735.1 Grallaria varia
ACTTCCCTGAAATTTTTTTTGGATCTCTATGTAAATTTATTTCTTAATTTTGCTTGTTCTTTTTGGAACTGTAGGACCAGAACTCTAGTCAGTTTTCATCATGTAAATGCACCAGGGGGTTATATAAGGAAAAGGACTTTTTTCTTCTTTCTCTATTTAAATATCAATTTCTGTCCTTTGATATGCATTTGAAAAAAGTACTCACCTTCGATCTCATATTTTCACAGAATACTATTCCAAATTGCCTATTAATATGTCAATGGTAAACAAGATCCATCAGTTATCCATTTGATAACAAGGTGTTTATTAGTAACTCGTCCAGGGTGTTGATTAATAGCACACCCGCTCCTCTAAAATTACTTGACTCTTCAATAAAAATTTATACTAATTTTGAAACATTTGAACTTGGAATTTTTTTCAATTTTATATGAAGTTTTCGCAGTTAAATTAACTTCAAAATTAGGCTTTAAAAACAATTTTCAGTGAAAGTATCTTTTAAAATATTGCTTAGAGGAGTCTAGATGACTCTAGGAGGTTGTTTTTATCTCTATCAGCAAAAGCTTCATGTTGCAAATTAAAAATTTTAAGCTAATCACCTGCATTTCAACTCCAGTCACTAGAGGCTTTACAACAGTGAAATTCACTTCAAACAATTTTTTAAAACAAAGGCTGGTGACACAAATCCATCCTCTAAAGTCTTAGAAAATCAATATTTGAATCTCAAAAGGAACAGCAGCACACTGAAAGTAAATAAGCAACAGGAGTTCAGTAAAATAATTTTATGCTAATGAAGGAAAACTTCCATTGTGTTTATAATGTCAGTTTTCTTATTAAATGTAGGGATCTTCACGTGATCTGAATTTAAATGTCCACATTTATTTAGTGTTTATAGATAGGAGATAAAGTATAAATTTAAATGTCAGTGTTCATTTTCTTAGAAGTGTAACTTCTTCCTATAATTGCATTTTTAAATGTCAATATTTTGCTGCCATAATGCAAGCACAATGAAAACCCCTTCAGCCACTAGCAATCTGAAAAAGGACAGCAAAAATTCTTAGTAGACTGGAATATGTATGTAATTTCATTTCCATTTTAAAGTAATAGTTTACTTCCTTAAGATAACACTGCAGATTTTTAACCTTGGAATAAGAGTTCCAGAGGCAAAAGTGTTACACCCAGTCAAGTTTAAAAGGGAAGAGGGACCCTTAAAGAGTACAACCCTTAGCACATGACTGATGTTTATATACTATTGCTAGGTTTTTATTCCCAGACAAAGAAATATTATTTCTGGTATTTAAGAAGTGAACAGAAGTCACAACACAAGGAGAAATTAAGGACCATGCTTCAAAGAGTCTGAGTAGGCAGAGAAGTATAAATGTAAAGGCAAAGTGATTTACCTGGGATCATGTTCCCTCAAAGTTGAAGAAAAGAATGTTGGTTCTCTTGGTATCTGTGCGAGAATGCTTTCTTGTATACTCCCTTGCAATGCCAAATGTTGACCAAAAAGCAAGTTGCTTGTGCTTGTTTTGGGTAAATAAAATCTCTCTTTTCAAGCTTTCAAATGTATATAAAACTATGAAATGTGTATAAATGAAAGAGGCTTACACTTAAATATCTGGCATTTTTCCTGTCATAATGAAAATCAGAATATAAATTTTACTTGTTCTGGAGTACTCTGCAAATACTGGAGGATTTATAAGGCTGACACTGCTGACATGAAATTTTCATTTACTTAAAGCCATTTAAAAACTATAAAGTGTAATCAAATTATAGTTATCCTCTTTTGTAAAGAAGCTTACAGCAACTTTTAAAATCAGGTATGATTTGACAATTTTTTAACTTCTTTTGTAAAGTGTTCTTCCAATCATGGTCTCTGTTTTTTCACAGTATCACTGCAAAGCTTGAAAGAGCCTTAGAAAAGGTGGCCCCTCTCCTGCGAGAAATTTTTGTTGATTTTGCCCCTTTCCTATCCCGAACATTGTTGGGCAGTCATGGACAAGAGCTATTGATTGAAGGTACTGTCTCTATTATAAGATTATATTCATTTTTAGTCATTTAATATGAACAATTTTTTATTTTCACTAGACTTTAGGTAACTATTTTTGATAAATAATCAGTTGTTAATACATTGTGATTTCATTTCCTTGCAGTTCATTTCATTTAAAAAAATTAAAAGTGGTCGGTTCCATACCCTTTTTTTCCCCAAGGTGCTCTGTAAAGATACATATTGTCACCTTAGAATGCAAAAACATCTCTCTAGTTTGCCTTTCCCTCAGAATAATTCAGTGCTTCAACCTGACTTTGAAAAACTCGTGAAAAATGCAATTAAAAAATTATAATCAATTCCCACAGAAGAAAGGAAAAGGAAGACTGTGCTCCAACATTATTGATGCATGTATATGTATTTGGTAGAGATGTTATTTCTTCAGGTAGATGGGTTTGATTCACACAAACAGATAAAGAGTTGTCCCTAGATCGGAATAAAAAGTGATAATTTTCAAAGTAAAGTATCCTTGAACACTTTCAAGGATTTTTGTGGGGTTTTATGTGTAGTCTTTACTACTTCCTAGTTAGAAAATTTGCCTCATAAATGAAGTAGTAGGTAACACAGAAATTATGCAGAAAGTGCAAATATGGCAAGCTCATGCACAAAGTAATGAATCAGTACTAATGCAGTTGAAATAGTGAAGGGGGAATTTGAGTGAGCATGCACTGCTCCCACATCATATATTCAGAGGAATATGTTCAGCCAAGTAAACCTTTTCCTTCCAGGATTGTTCTTACACACAATAATGCTGTTAATTGAGAGAAAAAGTCTCATTAAGGTAAGGCTTATAATATGTGAAGGTTTACACAGAAGAAAATACAGCTTTGTGTTCAAATTCCAGAACCCCTTCTATTATTCCTGTGTTTTATCTACATATTAGAGTTTTTCTGTGGTCTCGGTTATTACTCCTCACAATGCTGGCCCTCGGTGCTACAAATATTTGCATCTTGTGACTGAAATCTTCTAAAGAGCCTTTTCATTCTTTTTGTCTTACTATTGTTTAATAATATTATTGTTTAATAATACCACTGGTATAGTAGCTTAGTAATTCTCAGAAGATTCAGATATTTTATACTGTTGAATTTATAGCTGTGAATAAGTTGCACTTCTCACTTAATGACACCTGAAGTTAATGGTCTGAGATGCCCATTGAGGTGACTGTATGTAATGGATTACATTCTAAAATCTTTTGTTTCAGCAAAGTTGGTTGTATTATCCTTGCATTATCATTTTCTGTTTGGCAATTGATTGATTGTACTGTCTTTACACAATAAAACTAAAACTGTCGTGATCTTACCTGAGTTCTTTTATCGGTTAAAAAAAATTCTTCCCCAGTGCTGTTCTGATTTTGTCAGATTCATAGCACGAACAAGGTGACAGCACTTCCTGGGATATAACAAAGACTGAAAAGCTAGAGGCCACAGGAGCCTCACAACTGTACAGCAGTATTTAACCTCACTGCCTATCCAGACAGAGACATGTTTTGTTGGCTGTGGTGTGTTTCTGATAACCACTTGGAGTGTCATTCCAGGTTTTGCCCCTTCTATGACTCAGCCACCCAATTCAGTCTCAGAAGACATTGTTTACAAACAAAACATTGAGTTCCAAAACAAGTAGTGTCTTCCTCATCATTTTTCATTAATGTTATCTCTAACCTTCTTTTCAGTGACTCTTGTTCCTTTCTAATAACCAGTCCATTTTCCCAAGGTATTGAAATAGTAACTTGTAAAGAAAAAATCCAAGCACACCATAGATTTAACACTGCAGGCCTTCTGTTTGCTCCCTCTGGAATAGTCGGGCTTGTTTTCTTCTTAGCAAAGCATTCAGAAACCTGCTTTTTTAATTATTGTATAGTTCTCATCTTTTCTTTCTTCATTGCCTGTATGAGACCCTTGATCTTAACTGAACTGAATTTAAAAGAGAATTCTAAATTTTCTCCTAGTCTGATCCCTGATTTTCTTTGAGAAATTTCCTGTCATTGCTTACTGAAAGCCAGTGGTGGTCCTTGAAGTACTTGAAAGTGCTCTCTAGGTAATGACTCTACAAAACAGGTTTTTAGTGATGTTATTCAAGCTATGTGAGAACATAGAATTCCTGGGGGGCTTTGATAATTGAAATCTGATTTTTTTTACTGGCAAGTAGTAATTAGCTTGACAGTTTTATATGAAATAGTTTAATTTGTTGCTTTGTATGTAAAGGTTTTAGTTATAACAATCAAAAGGGGCAAATAAACTTTATATAACCAAGTCTTAAGGCTCTGTTTTTAAAATTGGTCACTATAAAAGTATCTGTTGTGTTCTACGAAGCATCTCCTTTTTTTCTGCTTATTCAAGCCTGACACATAATAATACCTTCTTTCCTTTGCTGTTTTTCAAAACCTTGTTATGGTATGAAGTCTTATTCCTATCAGATTTTGCTAAAAACTGAACACTGTCAGGCATCCTTGATGACATGTGCTTTTTCCTGAAGCCCTCTCTAGTGCTCTTGTGCGTGTGTGTATGTAAGAAACACTAAATCATTTTCAGATTTGAGAAGAATATCCCCACTTTTGTAGTTGAGGTTTTGCATACTGGAGAGCATAAAATAAAATGGAACAGAAAACTAAATTAATTTTCATACTTCTAAAAGCAGGTTAATTATGCAAACTTTCCAGAATATCTGATGCTTTAAGATAGATGTTGTTAATATATTTTTGGAAATGTGTGTATAACTTACTTATGATTTCACCTGTTTGTGGTAGTTCAGCTGCCTCAAATTTTTGGTGAAAAATCTTGCAGTCATATCCTGCCAACTCATCTTCCTTTAGTTTGTATCATCATTCTGTCCCAGGGATGACTGGCTGATTGTTTGAGTAAATTATACTTAATATCTAAGTGGCTTCTTAACTTTTGATTGGAGTTGAAATGAATGGGCTGCAATGATCTGCTTAGTCTAAACCAAAAACTTAGACCACTCATACTCAAAATTGTTAATTTTTGTTGTTTGTTCATGTGAATTCCCAAATGTGACTGATAGCAGAGGAATCCTATAAAGTAATAATGTGACATTGCAGAATATATTTATTTGTAAATATATAGATGAGGTATCATCTATTTACTTACTTAAATTACTAATTACTAAAACAGTTACTTGCTCATTTTTTCAAAAGTATCTTTCTTCAAAGGTATCTTGCACTCAACTGGATTTCAAATGTTTCATCAGCTTCTCAGAGTATTTTATAAGTGAAAAATGTCCTCCATGGTTGGTTAAAAAGGACCGATCTGCAACTGAATGCAAATAGTTTCAAATAGAGTGTCCAGAACCAGTCCAACACTTCTGTGGTTCATCAACAGAGGTTCTTTCAATGCCTCAGAGGACAGAAGTTGCAAAGGTTAAAATTGTCCGTATAGAAACTAATTGGAAACAATGCAATATTTGTAGGTCACATACTTGAGCTTAGCAGTGCTCATTGTGGAGTTCCATTTAACACTTGCATAGATATGTTTTCACTAACTCTAGTTTCCATATGGTCTGCAACTTCCCTCCATGTAAAGTGCATTACAACATTCTAGCTTTTGGGTGAAAATGTTACAGGCAAGTGTAATCTGATCTGTAGACGAAAGAAAAGCTATATCCTCTTTTTGTCAAGCACAGATGGGTAAAAATATTTTCACTACAGCTATTCTTGGAGTGTCTTGAACTGTAAGAATTCACGACTGAATCCATGATTGAAACATAGTCACATAGAATGCTTTCCCTTCTCTTTAGGGAGATACCAAACATCATCAATGCTTTTATTTTCTATATCTTTAGCTGGGTAGAAAGTCACCAGGTAGCCCTTCTCCAAAACAGCTCTTACAAATTCTTTGACGTATATTTGATATGTTTCTGATATGCACACAATGTAATTCAGATGAAACACAATGTTTTTGTGCTGATAGGAGCAGAATCTGTTTCTCCTCATTAACTCACCACATGGCCCTGTGAAAATATTCAGCAGAAGTGGTGATGGACTAGCTTTGTACGGTGTTTGACAAGAGGCTTCTTGAACCAATTGAGAAATTGCCAAAACATTCCTTTTCAAACCACAGATAGAACTCGGGTGCCAAATGACCCTACTTTAAAAGCTCCTAAAGACCATGAGTGTGACATCACTGTGGTATCTACCTGTGCTGTGATTAGTTTCTGATTTCCTTGAATAATACTGAGTTTTGTATTAGGAAAACCAAAGCAACCATTTTACTAAGATACTGTAGTAATCTGGAAATCCCTTATACTGTCTGAGAAAAAAAATTTTTTTGGGCGCTTAACATGGCCCTTGGGTTTCTCTTAGAAACTTTTCAGAACCTTTGTAATGTGCTCAGGGGCACAGATACATAA
Source organism: Grallaria varia (assembly GCA_013396735.1). NCBI lineage: Eukaryota > Metazoa > Chordata > Aves > Passeriformes > Formicariidae > Grallaria > Grallaria varia. Next base: position 104,479 of record VWZG01005243.1, read on the forward strand.
GAATTCATGCCCTTGCAGAACTTTTTTCCCTCTGTAAATATTCTCTCATTCTTTTATGTCACTCTGTCACATCCAAAAAATGTTTGCGTGTCCAGGATTCCTTTCTTTCAAATAATTAGACTTATGGTAATGGCTCTACCAGTCTGTAGCAGAGCATGTAGCTAACATTCGGAACAAAATAAATAAATTAATAAATATTAGCAAGAAAGAGGGGAAAGGAATATATAAATAATGTTGTGAATTTAAAGTTTGGATTAACTGGAATTAAGAGCATGTAAATAAAACCTTAATCTATTCGTATTCCTGAAATTTCTATAACTGACTTTTTGATTCTTCTTTGCTATTTTTATTAGCAGTCTGTATTACGATGCAGAACTGTTCCCAGCAGAACTAGGTGCTTAGGTGGAAATATACAAAATGAGTAGCAAAGTCATTCCACTGGAGTCATATGTCAAATCATTTTCTGGACTAACCAAAACACTGGAAAAAAACAGATTTTAACGCAAATGCTGAGTCAGTTCCTGGGAGCAAAGAACATAGACTATACCTACAGGGTAGGAGTTGATGGGCAAAACCATGCAAGGAATGTTGGGATTACCAAAATAATTGGGATACTTGGCTCCCTCAGCTCAGTGCTGAGTCAACAAAGACTTGTCCAATGCCTAGGAAGAATAGATGAGGAGGTGATTTCATTTCTGTGCACAACTTAAGTAAAACTCCTACTGTTTGGTTCTATAGTCAGCACTTCAAGAGTGATACACACACGTTGCAGAGAGAACAAAAGAGAAGGGAAGAAAAGTGATTGATGGATGGGAGATAGACTCCACAAAGTACAATATGGATAGCTCAATTTGTTCAATGTACCAAAGGCAAGAGCTAAAAAGAAGTTAAATACTACAGGATGTCTCAGTCTTTCTACCAACAGAATGCCTAATGAGAGTAAATATAAATGGAAAACTTTAATAGGGCTTACCCTTAAATGTTGTGATCAATGTTACTTGTAGTCTTTATGATGTTTTAAATGTTCTTTCTAAATATAGTCTTCAAGCCACCTTTGCAAGAGGAAAAACGTCCTGTATGGCAGGATGGTTTTGGAGCTTCATTCTGGCTTTGGAGCATGTGAATCCCCATTTCCTCTGTGCCGTATCCTGGAAGGAATGTTAGTCTGCATTAACCTTCATTTGCTTTAACACTGCCATCACTGCATCTATTCACATGGTCATAGGCAGGTGTAATTGGGTGCCAGCTAGCCACTTGCAGAAATCCCACTTATTTCGTAAAGTCTTTCTTCTGATTTTTTTGTATGTGTGATTATGTGTGTGTGTATATACATATATATATAAATACATTGAGGGTTTTTTTATGTAAGAAGTTCTTTAATCATTCCCTTGAAGCTCATTTTAGTATGAGACATTTTCTGCTTCCTCTGCATAATGAAGTTTGTCTTTTCAGGGAAGCCTCATATAAAGGTTGAACCAGCTCTAGTTTGGTCTCAGATTTCAGAAAGCCCTTGCAAATATATAACTGCGTAGCTATATATGTACTCTAGTGGGATTTTTTGAGACTGTGAGACTTGTGTGATCTCACTAGGTGAGGAAGATCAATCTTTTACTCTCTTGATAACTTTTCAATGTGTTCGCTAGTTTAAGCCTCTTTTACTGAAGTTGCTCAAAAGCTGCTATTTTTACACAGTATTCACAAATATAAATATCTGCTTAAAGAGAAGATTCTGTATAATGTCTTGAGTGACCAGTAATTACATATGTGTTTCTTAATCAGTTTCAATATTTGCTCCGCACTATTTTTTGGGGTATGCCATCAACTTTTAGTGAAGAAATGAAAAACTGAATAGTAGCTCCAAAAAAATCTCATTCAATTCATTTGCAGCTGTGTAATATACTGTACTGGTACAACACTATGGGTATTGGAGCATAAGGAACAGGAAAGCAATTGATAAAGTGAGACTGAGAGAGTGGTAGAATTCAACCCTATTAGACATCAGAGAATCCATTTTAGAAATCAAGGTGAATGTTAAAACTTTCTGCAGAGTAGCCAGGCTAATGTCAACTTGCCATGTGTGTCTCCCTCGACCTGATCACTCTGTTCATCAGGATAAGAAATTTTATGGAGTCAGGAACTTTGAATTGATTTTCAAGGCTAAGGAGTTTATAATGTATTTGTTCTCTGACATGCCACATCCCACTATTTCCTTTCCTTAAGCCCTAGGTCTTTCAGTGTACCTTCTCTGTGTAGGAAGAAGTGATGCTGCATGTTTGGCACAGTGCAGTTAAGTCCAGTGAATTTCCTGACCCAGTCCTCTATAAGAAAGTTTTCCTGAATTTATGGAAGTAGGATTCCTCTTCATGGATTTTGTTTTATCTTTCCTGTAAATAGTCACAGAAAGATCCCAGAGAAATGTCACTACTGCCTGGAAATAAGCCCTGTTTAAATAAAGAGGTTGGAACAATAATTAGTGACAAATAATACTTTTCTTCGGTAAGTGTAAAGTTTATGTATTTTCCTTGTTTTACTTTATGAATTTCTGCAAGTAATTTGCAAGATTAGGTTTTCACCATGAAGAAAACAATAGATCATTTTGAAACAGGGCATGAAATCCTCCAATGGATATCATTTAAAATACTGCTGCTGATTGAAATCCTGCCTGCAGATGTTGTAATCCACTCACAAACAGGAAAAACAGTTAATGAATTTCAAACTGCGATTTATAGGCATGTCAGAAATTTGTTGTAACAAGTTCTTTATCTATGATTGGTATGATTGGTATGATTAGTACCTAATATCTTAATGAAAGGCTCCACAGTGTGCTCATGTTTCTGCATACACTTTGGGACTGCTCATGGGTTTTACTAAAAATACCGATGAGTCAGACACACATGAAGACAGAAAACAACACTAGTTTTCCTGAAGTCTATATGGTAGGAACAAAGAAAAGCTGAAGGGTTAAGTGGATATTCAAATCTACCTGTTTATCTTCACATACTCCAGCACTGTCAAGGTTCAAAGCTTTGCAGCTTCCACAGCTATTAGTGACAAGACAGATGCCAATTCAGAGGAGAACTGAAGAGCAGGTGCCAAAAAAGAGGATTTAAAAGTGGATAAATAACAGAGACTTCAAACTCTAATGACCCCAACATCAGATACAGAACATTTTTCTTTCACATAATATTCCTTTATGACACCTTTAAAAGATTATCACTACAAACACCAGAAAAAGGACACATATACATTCGATTTTGAAGATTAACTCTTGATTTACTCAAGTTCCGATGTGCAAAGTATGTTCTGAACAGATGTTTAACATGGCAGGAAACATTATAGTTTAGAGATCCAGATAGCAACTAGGAAATGCATAGCATCTGGCACCTTTTTGAAAGTAAACCTGCCAATAATTAATTACACATAAGCCACTCTATCCCTGTCTAATGAGTTGGACACTTACTAAGATGTATTAGACTATGGAAAAGGGGTTAACTGCTCATGCCCTTTCCTCTCTCTTTGACTTGTGTGGTCCCAGTGTAACTTAAGGGTAGAAGTTGTTGGCACTCAGATTATGTGTTGTTGATTATATTATCATTATTACATCAATTAATAATCAAGATATCTTTACAATCCAAAATGTAAGGAGTTCCTAATAGACAGAAATTGATGGTGTTCTGTTGCTTTGCCAATGGAGAAAAAATTACTGAAAATGTGAGACTAATTTTAAAGTTTAGTTAGGAGAGTGCATCTGTAAAAAATAATAATAAATACATGCCCTTAGGAAAGCAAAAGCTGGTAACAGTGTAAAGTAGTCAGATTTGCTGGAAAGAAGCTCTGAAAGTCATCCTTAAAAATATAGAAGCCACTAGATATTTGAAGTTAAATTACAGTTGAAAATGCTACTATAAAAAATTTTATTACTAGAAACCAAGAGTACCCATTGCTGATCTTTTAAAGCACGTAAGGGAATGCAGAAATACTGGAGCCTTTAAAGCTCAAAAAAGGGAATTAGTTGTTTGTGACCATTGGGTCTCACTTGCATTCAGTAGTATTAGGTGCTTTCTCACAAGTTTCTTTTTCAAACTGGTCACCTGTGTTCCAGCCATAAGGCCTAGAAAGGACTGGTCTTTTTGCCTTAGAACTCTAGAAGAATACCTTCCCTGATGACTTCATAGCCCGTCTTTTGTTCTAATGCCAGCCAGGTCAATGTCCTTCTGTCTTTCTTCCTGTTCTAACTTTAAGCTTTACTGGAAAATAATTTTCTTTTTTGAGTAAGTTTTCCTACAACAACAAGCACAAAAAGTTAGTGAGAGATTTATTTAAAGTTATTTCAAGGAAATAAGTTTTAAAAGATTCTGGAGAAAGTTCTTAACATGTACAGGCACTACTGTAACACAGCCTGTAGGTGGACTCATCATATCAACTATACAGCACTGCTGCATGGTAACACTGGATTAAGTTGTACAATTATTTTTTTTTTTTTTTTAGAACAGCCACCTTTTCCCCCTTTATTGTTTTCTCCTCTACTGTCCAGGTCCAAAGAAAAACGAGGTGGTATGCCAAAAAGGTATTCAGTATCTACAGGATGTTCATGCTGTGACTGAAGCTCCCCACAGGCAGAGGTTCTCTGGTTCTTATTCCACTTAATTCATCATTCAGAACTCAGCAGGGGACTCTGCCTGATTTTGGACTTGAAACAGTTTGGCTGGTATTTGCCCCACCCCTTGTCCTCTAAAGGCTTAAAAGTGGAATCAATCTATTTTATTATACTGGCAGTATTTTCCAGAGAACTACCTAACTCTGAAAATCTATAGAGTGCAAATAACATCTCTGTATCAGGTTTTGCCCTGAAAGATGTATTTCTCATGAAGCATAGTCTAATATGCTCTTTTTCCATGCAGCCTGAGCTTATGTCCAGGTTCTTTACTAAATAAACCTCATTAGGGCTGGTCACAGTTTTTCTTGCTGTATTCCTTAGCTCTTTGTCTACTTATCACATGTTCTTATGACGCAGACTGAAACATTCTAATTAGTGACCAAATTTACCAAACTTCCTTAGTTGTCCTGATGATTTAAAGGCACTTCTACAGTTCATCCCATTGGATATGGATGTGCTTTTTCCATGCCTTCAAGGCTTAAAAAAAGGAATATTGTACGAAACTTCTAGCTTCAATTAACTTGAGAAAATACTACGTTTGTATCTTAAAAATATACGTGTTTATGGAGCCTTTTTGATAGAAAGAAAATGTTAATTATAGCACAGACAATAATAAACCATCAAGCTTGATTTATTTAGATGTTAACAGACTCCCTTCAGACCTGGGATTATTTTTTCAAGAAGTAAGATGCTGTATCTGTACTGTGCTCAATGTAGTTTTAGGTTAAACTGTAACTCCCTCGGGGAAAAAAAAAAAAGAAACAAAAAAACCAAGCCTGCTAAACATCTATTCTCTTATATCTTATCATATCATATCTTATTTTTGCTTGATGGTGTATGGAATTTTATGATTCAATCCCTTTATACTTGTCTGGAGATTTTCTTGCAATGAGAAACCCTCATGCTGAAAGAACTTGTCAGACAACAGAGACAGTTGTGATATGTCAAATTAAGATGGCAAAGTGATGTCAAAGCAGGTCTAGGGAGAGTCCATAACAATGTTACTGTCAAGTAAATAAAGAAAACTGAAACATGAGAAATAGGAGTTATTTCAAAAGATCTATGACTGCGGTACGTTTCTGTGTTCTGAGAGACACTGTTTCAGAATGATTACCATTTGTCAGTAGGGCTTCAGGATAGGAGCGAGATCTGATGGCTGCCAAATAAGGTCAGCAAAGTTCACTTGGAAAGGGAGATATATATTTTTTTCCTTGTTATTGAATTCTCAGAAAACAATTACCATATAAGGAAAATATTAGTTTACCAACAGTTTGCTCAGCTAGATACAGAAATTAGTTTTGCTACTCAAGAGATCACACCCAGTTAAAATAATGGTCATGTTGACCTTAGAAATTTAGGAAGCTGCATGAGCCCTAGGAGGTTTTGTTATACTTCCTACTTGTAGCTGCGCTAGTTCACTCAGTGTGGCCCCAAGGCTGCCAAAGAGAAGAAATATAAAGAAGTAAGGAAGACCAGTAAAGAGTAAGTGGTTTTATTGCTGCGCAGCTTAACCTTTCCTCACAATCCTTTTTTGTCATTCACCAGACACATACTTCAGTTGTGTCACGCCATGTTGATAATACTTCCCCTAATGACAGGAAAGATTGTAACAAAGAACTTGAAGGAAATGGGAGAAAGAAAAAAACCAGAAAGCAATTCCTATGTTTACAAAAAGAGAAGATAAACAAAAATAGAATAAATAAGCACAGAAAACAGGGTATCAAAGAGGAATAAGTGATAGAGAGAAGCTAGGAAAAAGTTGATAAACTTCAGGAGTAAAAATAAAAATTAATACCTAAGGAAAATAAAACATGCTTTTCAATGAAAGCATGATATTCTAGAGGCTGTCATTTGGGGTCATACCTATGATCTGTCTTGTCCAGGATATCACTTTTGACAGCTTTAGAAAGAATTGGAAAAGGTTCTTGAGATGAGAAGAAAGCACCATAGGTGTAGTGAAAATATAAAGTATAAACCTTTGCTTTTGCTGGTGAGTGAAAATAATTTTCTTATTTCTCCTTGTGTAGTTCTTTGAAAATTCACTGTTGAGGTATTAGTTTCAAAATGTATTTCCTGTAACACAGATTTGAGAGGAGGTGAAGGACTGGGAAAAAAAAAAAAAAAAAGGGAAAATGAAAAATTTTTG